>JBBPSU010000343.1:2315-12671 GCA_038093755.1 Tylopilus microsporus | reverse complement strand
GATCCATACTATATGCTTTATCGCTGTGGCTCGAAATAGTCCGTCACATGTTACGGTATTGAAGCCGTTCGCTTGTCAACTTCTGACCTACTGACCTTCATGACTCATCTGTCCCGACTGGTGAGAACTTGAAGCAACGTTGTGATGTACATTTAGTGTACAGATACGTTCTGAATAGATTCAATGCGAGGTTAGCTGTGTACGACCTGCCCTTTCACTCAAGAACCCATATATATGTACACATACACACAAAAACATGCCTCTCCGCATCGCCCTTGAAAGTAGTCGGCTTCTCGCTTCAAATTGGCGATTCGTGTTCGCTTGACCTCTCCGTATACTGGGTCCCATCCAACTGGGGGAGAGCGACGATAAAGCGGTGGGAGAAGCAGAGGGACATCCAGTACCCCGACCGGCTATCTATGTAAGAGAACAAGAACACCACCTCCGGGATCAAAGCGGGGCAAAGAAGATCACAGATCCAGGCGAGAAGGGGGGGGGGCACGGATATGAAATCAACTCGGATGAAGCGACTTGCACGCGTGAGATGAAAAGCACGGGTACGTAGCCCCGGCGTACTATACTGCCAGAGTCCTCACGATCGCGAGACATGTTTCTCGAGGGGAAATTGCCAACTTGAACCTACCCGTCCGCGACGCCGTCACGGGATGCTGTCATCCCGCACGCTGTCAAGTTTCGGCCGTCCGCGTAGCGCACTAGTGCACCACACGTAAAGTCACTCAGGCTACTCAGTATGTAGTAGTGCTCGTCGTGACCCGGCGACGCGCACATACATTACGCGCGTGGCGTCCCCTGTCCCACCTCCCGATACCGATCGTGATTCGTCTCGCCGATATCGGGTTCCCGTCCGGCCTGGCCCCTGAAGCGTCGCAGTGACGCTCATACTAGTAGCGCTGCGCAAACCCGCGTTCAGTTCATGTCCCAGGGTCACCGGCCCTTTTCATTTTAAAAAAACCCTGCCCCTCCAAGATGAGGGCCTCAGGCTGTCCACCGAACCCTCAACGCCTCCGGGTTAGCCCCTGGGCAAACGTTCCCCCTGGACTCCCCCTGACCTTGTAAGTTGTGCGATCCCGCGATGCCCCGCGCGCCGTCTTCCCGTCTCCATGTTACCGTTTCAAGTTCAGTTTCTGTAGTACTGCCCCCATCGTTTGGCGTTGAGTTGATCCCCGCCGCCACTGGCACCGTCTATCTACGACCATGGCTAAAAAAAAAAGAGGAGTTTCGGGCACAGACGCTCAGATGCAGATTTTCGGGAGCGATCGTGAAAGGGCACTGGCAGCATGACATGGCACACGCATCCGCCGAGGCGGGATCCCCAACCCGTTTTGGGGTCAAAGTAGTAAAACTATATGCGTATTCGCCGTCCATCACATGGCGGTGATGGCCAGTGGGGAGCACGCGGGCGACGGTCCAACGGCAATAGTCAAACTTGTCTCACATCGACATCACTTGGCACGAGGACGATGATAAGACGACTCGGAGTACCAATCGAACGGGGACATTCTTCAAACACGTCTCATCATCGTTCTGTGCCATTAAAACCCATGTTCGCGGACAATACCAGCTCGGTCTCGAACGTCGAGCACAACATCAGGTCCAAAAAACAAGACGATCAATTAATTGCATATCGATAGCGACACAGTAGCATTCTATGTAGATGCCCAAAGGAGTGGGATAGAATCTTGAGCTGCTCAATGGCAATGCATGCGAACCACGTCGGCAAATAAATCTAACATGTACAGATGCAGAAAAGGAGGCAAATATTGCTGGTGATGGCTGATCTTGCCGACAGAATCCAATGGAACAAAAAGAAAGGGCGATGGGAAGCACCCACTGCAGAATTAGGGGAGTCACAGGGTCCAGGATTAAACACACACGATGAGACAAGAAAATAATGGACAACGTTGCTGTGAAACAAGATGGCTAAAGCATGCGGATGTATATGCAGGAAAGAAAGTGACACGGAAGCGAGAGATGTGCAGTATGGAAAAAAAGAAAGCATGGGAACAAATGGAAGACGAAGATGCAGTGAACGGAGATCTACGGTAGATGGATACGTGCAATTGCGCGTGATGAGGGTATGCGGTGATCACGACAGGGTCAGGTAATGCTAGGGGAGATGTACGTACGATACAGATCAATTCAAACGAGATGCCAAAAGAACGGTGCTGTCCATGGACCAGAAGCAAAAAGAACCAATTCCAGAAAAAGAGCGTGTTATTGTAGGTGGTGGTTGGGGGGTATCGTGAGTTTGGGGGGTCACTCCCGTTTGGACATGGCGAATGCGCCTTCGAGCGTCACCGGCTCGCCTGGGTGCGATGTCATCCGCCAATTTCCGACCAAGTTGTGACCTCCCACAACGTAGCCAGTGAAGAGCCAAATACCAAGCGCTGAACTTAGATGCGGATGCGTCTTCTGACAGACAAAGAGTCAGCAATGAATATGATTGGGTACAAGTTCCCTTTTTTCCGCTCCGAAGCGAACGGGGAAGGAGAACCGATGGCGAATTAGAACTCACGGGAACACGGACGAGGGCAACGAGTCCGTCCCATTCGCGGATGCGACCGTAGAATTTATAATGATGCCAAGCCTTGCCATGGCGAGGGTCCGTCTGCGTGTGATGATGTTGTCATCGCCAGCGGGGAGTAGAGATAAGAAAGAACGTACCTCGCCAACGAGGACAATATCGAGAATGCCATTGCACCTTCGTTTGATCACGAGCTCATCCCCATTAGTCGATGCCATGTCTACATCAGGATCGCTCGAATCGCCATCCATCACTTCATCTTCATCGTTTTCAGATACGGCTGTGCTATCGTCTGCCAATGCTTCATCAGCCGCTGCAAGATACCGCGCGTCGTCTTCTCGGAAGATCATCTCGGACGTTCCGCGATATTCACACCCACGACACTTGCTCTCATCGTGCAAGTCAGGCCCATCAACGACGTATTCGTTATACGTCGAAGACCTCTCCTGACACGTGATACCAAGGCAATGCTACAAGAGACGTCATGATGTATTCAGTCAAACGTCATCTGTTCGTGTGGCCAGAGTACGCACTGTAACCTCCTGGAAACGTGCCGAAATGGGGAACCACGCGTTTTGAATGCTGCCCGCCTGCACAGGTCGGTTTGGCTCGACATCCATGCAGTGGTACTCGCGAAGACGCATGAAGAGGGGTGCAGCAGTAAGACCTACTGTCTGCTCACTGAAGTTCGGGGGCATGTGGGGTGTTTGCATGATGTTTGCATAGAGGCCATCGTCGGGGAACTAGAGGATGTATGACCGTGAGACGACAGGGTGGATGAGGGCGTTTATGTTACGCACCAACATCCGGCCTTGCCAGAGACCACTGAGAAGGCCAGGGGTGTAATGCGTGCGCTTGAGGGACATGGGAGTGAAGATGGAGTTGCAGTCAGCGAGGCGATTCCAGTCATCATCCCATCGCGCACTCGGGGCGAGCTTTGAACGCGCTTCTAATGAGAGGTTATCGTAGTCTGGAATGTCGTTCCACCACTCCCAAGTGGACCGAGGTACGAACTTGGCGACCTTGTGCTCGTTAAGCTCCTGGACGTCTTCTTGAGTTGGGCCGACGGCGTAGAGGCCGAGCTGGGTAGCGTGTTCGCGCGTTCTGGGGAGGTGGGGTGGGACGGCGACAGGGAAGACTTCGCGATGAGAAAAGTAGATGAGCTTGGCGGCGATGGAAGCGAGGGGGAAGCCGAGCTTTATGCCATCGACGTGATAGAGAGATATTGTGCGGTAAAGGCCGTCGCGGTACTGGGGATATGGACCGTGTACGGTAGTGAAGGAGTGTAATTGTTGCGGGATGTTGGCAGGGAAGGGGAGGGTGTAGTGGATGTGAGGCGCGAGGGAAGCGGAGTACTAGGAGACGGTGAGGGAAAGGAACAAGGGAATGGCAAAGGACGTACGCGGATGGGCATGAGGACGAATGGGAGGATGAGCCTTGTCATCTGGGCACGTTGTTGGGACGTCTGGGCTCTGAGACGATCTGGGGGGTGTTGGGAAGGGAGTGGGACGAGTGCAATAGAGACAGACCTTCGGTGGAGGTAAGCCAGAGGAGCCAGAGCGCGAGTGAGTTGAGCTCATTCTCCGCGGGCCAACCGTCGATGCTGTTTTCGTGGAGGCGTTCGCGGACGAAGGTGTCCACAAAGTCGTGCAGACCGGCGGCGTCGAGCTGGCAGCGGTTCTTGCCGTCGTTCTCCAATAACATGGAGAGGGCGGTCCAGAACGTTTCGAGGACGTCGTGTGCATGGACGTTTCTGCGACGGATGATCTGGAGGGCATTGTAGTTGACGCGGAGCTGGTTTGAGAGACCGAGGGCGTCCAAGGAGCCGAGACGACGGGAAGGGGCGCAAGTGTCGAAGGCGATGTAGAACAAGTGGGAGTACAGATGGTTGTTGGACTTGAAGCTGAGCGCGTCGTACAAGCGTCTGCAGGTCAACAAGAGTGGCAGGATTGGGGCGGGGGGCGAGCTGGGGTCGTCGTGGAGTTCGACGGCGATTTTCTCGATGAGCTCGAGGGGGAGAGAGAGCAAGGAGGGAGACATGGTGGAAGAGGTGGAGGGAAGGGGGCGTTTAGTTGGGGAGTGATATAATATACGTAGATCTCCTGGACGTACCTGTCTTTGATTTTCCACGGCGCACCTGCGGTTTTTTCGCTGGGAATCCCGGCCATAAACGCCGTTTCAAATCTCCGTCTCCCCGGTTCCGCCGGTCGACGCTCCCTGTTTCCCTTTTTACCGCCGCGACGGGCCCCGCCCTCTGCCACCGCCAAACTCTGTCTCCGCCACCTATTTCGGTTCCTTCCTCGCTTGTTCCCATTCAGTCCGTCTCTGCATCCCACCCTCTCGACATACTCACGCTCCCTCCTTCACACCACTGCGTCCTTCACGTGCCCTTGACTCACCTTTCTCATCGGGTCCTCTGACGTGATGAGTCCCCCCATCACAATTCTCGGCCCAACAAACAACGCGTACCATCCTGCCTCGTCCTGAGCTATGTACATACCGCCCTTCCGTGGCGTCCCGTGAGAGCACCATAGTCCCTACGGTCCACCCACCCTGGCTGCGCCTGCCGCGTCCCTCCTACTTGACACCCGTACTGGTTTGCATCTACCACAAGGCGCTTCCTCTCAATATCCGTCCGTCGTATACGGTCCGGTCACACCGCTTCTGTCCAACGTTTCATAACTCGTCTCCATCCCATCTTCTCTCGCCTACAATCTCACCCTCGATTACGAAGATTATTAGCGAAATGCATTCATTTCCGCTAATACCCTCCATGCGCCTATTGACGTACTGAAACTTGTGTCCATTGGCGTTCCGGTAGGTGGGAATCCCGGTCTATCCCAGTAGGCGCCTGGACTTCGCCCGTTTTGTACGCCACCCCCTCGTGTGACCTCAAACGAGATCGGTATACAGACAGTTGATCGCCGTCTGTTGCACAAGATCGCCACTGTGTGGTCTCCTACCTCGTTTTATCTCTTATCCAGATTCGTGTTCTTTCGGAGCCGTTACTATATGCAGCCTCGGGTGAGGAACCATTATTCCGCAGCCATCGTCGAGGGCCCATCTGGAACGTCTCCCTAGTACATCTTTCGAGAACCCACAGCCCTACGTCCCCATCTATTCCTGTTTCCAAGTTATTTTCCCGTCTCGGCCATTCGGCGGTAGCTTCACCTTGATCGTGTAGATTTGGACCCTTAGCAGGTACAGTCACCTTTGCAGTTCACGACATTCCGAAGTTTCCGGTGGTACTTTGTCACATAGACGGCATTGATTCAATGGGTGCCGCATCATGCATCCAGGTGACACCCGCACCAAAAAAAATTATTCCTGTTTCAGTACATCCAAGACATTACTAGTACTGTAAGCGCATGTGCTTGGCCTTTTATTGTGGAGCAACAAAGACGTCGCGAGCACGACATGCATGCCCCTCGACGTATAAATCGAATTCGCTCGGTGGACATTCTACCGCGGATCCCTAGGCCCCATCGTGATATCGTGACGAGTCAAGGATGGCATTCCAACATCACGCTTGGCCCTCTTCTAGAGAACGCGTCCAAGGCTTCCATGCCACGCGGGATCGCACCAAAGGAGACGCAGATACGCGCACCGCGTCTGTGATAAGCTGGTAGGTATCTGATAGTCGAACTGGCGGCACCCCATCGAACAGAACAGCCTGTCAGACAAGGACAGGGCGGGTCGGAGGGTGCAAAGAAGCCTTCCAATTTAGGTCAAATCTACCCCTAAAAAGGAATGTGACTCTCTCTGCTGGGGGATCGTCACACCGGATGGGCCGTCAGCGCACTCGAAAATCCATATAAAAGACCTGTCGGTCGCGATTTCCCTCTTTCCTTGCCCCACTCACCATCCAGCGAGCCATGCAGTCCACCACTAGCGCACCGTCCTTCCTTCCCTTTGCCAACGATTACAGTCCTCCCCGATCGAGGACGACGGCTGCTTCCATCTGGGCACCACAGCCCCAGCAGGTGGACTCAACCTGGCCGAACGCCCTCGACTCGTTCTCTCGTGATGCTGAAAAGGTCGCCCTTCGTCCTCAGAAGGGATTCCGAGGCCTCAATCCAATCTTTGGCAGCGAAGACGTCTTCGGTCCACTCGGACTCGCTGGCCCACCCCGCAAAAGGGACATTGGTGCCATCGGTGACGGCAGGAAAAGGCAGAGTCCAGAGATGGACGACGATGCACGTTTGATGTCACATAATTTTCGGCGCATATACTCATCTTCTTGGTCATTTAGCATGTCGAGCAGCTCTTGCGAGCGCTCAATCTCAACTCTCCCGCGCTGTGCCCCCAGCAGCCTTCTCGGGTATTGAATAGCGAGGCCACGAATTTGTCGGACTCCCCCGACGTGTCCCCCAGCTCGACGACATCAGCACTGCTGACCCCCACAGATTTATCACCTGCAAAGACGTCGTTCGACTTGAAAATCGCTCCCCCGTATGAAGTGCCGTCCGTACCTTCCAGCGTGTCCCCGTCGTCTCTCTTGTTCGATTCCGGCTCTCCATTGAAGACCCGCGACTTTTTGTCGGCTGCCAATATCCCCCCTTCCCGTCTCCTGGAGCCTCCGCTCTCATGTGCGCTACCTTCGGGCGGCTTTCCATTCTTTGACCAATATTTGGAGAACACCTCTCCCGCGCTTGGCACTCAGCCTCTGTATGACAGTGCGTTCCCCCATCTCCCCCGGCGACAAGACATGCCTGGTGTCTCGTCTTCCACTTGGCGTCACCAGCAACAAGTACCGGAATGGCGGAGGACGGAGGAAAAGCCACTGAGTGACTTTTCGATCAGCCTACCAGGCGAGGATCCCCTGAGGACATCTCCCTCTCAAAACGTCTTTGCACGTCAAGGGTCTGCGGGAGCGCATTCCCACGAGGCACGATCTTTGTTCTTCATTCGAAATATCGACTAACCGGTTATATATATCCCACCTGTGCAGCCCATCAACTTTTTGTCCCTCCTTCACCCTTCCTCATCCCCGCCTTATCACGTTTTCGTGGCACGTATTATCAAATCGTCGGATCAGCAGGCCTCTATCTTTCTGCAACAGAAGCTCAAAGTTGCCGACCTGGAAGAACGGCATAAAATTATAGATGCCATATGTGCACGCGGGTTTGAGATGATGTCTCATCGGTACCTTTTCATCATGTCCCTTTGTTACGATATACAGACATATCTGACATGATGGGCCTACATAGATTTGGAAACTGGGCTGTTCAGAGATGTCTAGAGGCTGCTGCAACTGCCGAAGAGCGGCGCAAGATCGTGGGTTGCATGAGGTTTGTTCTGCCGGTTTTGTCGATTCTCACTTACTAATGCGAAAACTCAAACAGAGGCCGGGTGGTCGAACTTGCGACCAATTGCTACGGATGTCACGTCCTCCAGAAGGCTCTCGATTGCGAAGAGGACATTCGGTTGTTGATTGTGTCAGAGCTGCTTCTTGGTGATCCGGCGTTGACACTGGTGAACAAGCATGCGTCCCACGTTTGGAGCAAGGTATGTCTGCCGGCCACCGTGAGCGTTTGTTCTGATCGCACATTGTAAGATCATGGAATTGAGCTGGACCCCTCCGGCGCCACCAATATTCGCCTAGTAAGTCGTTTTCGGCTTCCCGGTCTCTTTATGACCTCAGTTTTTCTCCCAGTGTCAACAAGTCACTCAAAGGAAAGTGGGCCTCGCTTGCGTGTCATGAAACAGGGTCCCTCGTCGTCCAGGTGATGCGTCATCCTTGACAGAATCACGTAGCTCTTATTTGATTTTTGGCAGCATGCGTTTGAGAACTTGGAAGAATCTGCCAAAGACGACATCATCGATGAACTTTTGAACCAGGGGTCTGTCGTATTCGGCGAAATTGCCAAAAACCAGTGGGGATCATACTGCATCCAACACAGTACGCGCCAACGACTCGCTACTTACTGGAGGCTGACAGATACACTAGTCTTGGAACACGGCTCACCCAAGCATCGCCAGATGTGTCTTGATCATTTGATTGCTGACTTGCTCGATTATGCCACCAATGAGCAGGGATTCAAGTCCGTCACCAAGGCGTTCAAGGAAACGGGTCCAGAAACGCTCGCTAGGATTGTGAAGAGGATGTGTGAGCCAGCGAAAGGGTTAGCAAATATCCATCCTTTCACGTTTGACCGTTACGATGACGTTACTTACAGTGGACGTCGTGCCATGATCGTCGACCTTGCCTTGTCTGTGACAGGTAGTCAGCTCATCGCAAATGTGCTTCCCCAGGTAAGTTGTTCTGCGTCTTAAAGTTACCGGCAGTCACCCCAATATACTTCAGGCTGACAAGGATCAACGCACGATGCTCTATGAGTGTATTAGGGGCCACATCGTAACACTCCGTGGCTGCAAGACAGGTTCCAAAGTTATCTGGCTTTTGTATGTCTCTTCTCTTCTCTTGCTTGAACCATGGCCTGACCGTTGCGCAGCGACAGGATGGTTCGTCCAATCGCGAGGCTTTTCCGGATGTCTTTGTGACTGATGAGCTTGCAAGCGCGCCTATTATGGGTACTGAGTTACCTCCATTCCAGCATCGACCATCTTGGTTCATGAAATCTTTGCAACTTCATCTGTCGTCTGAAGGCCTGGGATTCCGCCCACATTGGAAACCATACATGAATTTACGCGCTACGCTGGGCTGAACCATCTTCGGCATCGATCTTGCAAGTTCTGCTTCAACGGCATCCACCATATCCGATCAAGCATTTTCACCACCGCGTCCATTACGACGATCGAAATACTTCGATTCCATGCAGCACTACGTCTCGGCCTCGCCAACCTTGTATTTCGCATCGCAAGATAGAACAATCTTCACATCGAACGCTCAACGATAATTTGTTATTTGTTTCATGCTTATTTGCACCGATCCAAGACGTGCGCGTCTCTTCTATCATTTACCATGCGCCATCAGCTCGACGTTCTTTGTTTCGTTTTGCCCATCTTTATGCTGGGCTCAAAAAGCTGAAGTGCGTTTCATGTTTTTCAGTTCTTCGCTATAGAACTTGCAGCCAGCCTGTCGATCAGTCATTGCATCACGTCACGTCCGTTACCACATTGCACGTCCACTGTACACTTATCCTACCACACTGTCATGTCTGTAGTTGCAATATATTGCCGCGAGTGTGTTTATGAGGGTGCTCGCCGATCCGGATATGCATACAAGGTATAGATGTCCTAGAATACAAGATGATGACGCCGGGAATGCGTGAACATGGATACAACCTCTGCGACTTCTCTTGCCTCTCTTCAAGCCACTATCTTGGTGGGTAATACTTCCTTTCTTAACGCTTCGCATTTCAGTTCCTGAGTTTCGGCGCGTTCGATCGTCTTGGTCAGCTTTTCCTCGCGTTCCTGCATGCGCTGTTCCATGCCCAGAACGAGCAGACGGATCTGCTCCATTTGAGAGAGCGTTGCCTCGATCGAAGCCTGCGATGCTGGAGAAGGCGAATCGGACGTTTCAGAAGGTGGTGGGGGTGTTGCCGCCGTGCGATTCAACAGCGACGTGCCCATCGCGCGAGCCAAGACCGTCGCCGAAGCCGGCGCAATATCCAACACCGTCTACAAACCCGCCGTCCAGTCCGTCGACGCCAGATCGAAACAGAGGAGGAGGGGGGACACCCACCTGCCAATTCTCGCCGGCCAGTTTGGCGAGGGCCTGTTCGAGCGCACGTTCGCGCGTCCGTACGCGTTCGAGTTCAGCCATGCACCGTTCGTTTTCGCGTTGTGTCCCTTGGAGGATGAGGTCGAGGTTTTTGTATTCTTTTTCGAGGGAGAGGATGGTTTCG
>JBBPSU010000341.1:0-14256 GCA_038093755.1 Tylopilus microsporus | reverse complement strand
AGTAATCGTCCAAGAAGGTCATCATCCAGGTATTTTGTTCCCTAGAGCGAGTAGGAAACTCGCAAAGGTCGGTGTGAACAATTTCCATGGAACGAGACGCTCGAGTCTCGGAGGGTGGGAAAGGGGTTTGCGTAGCCTTTCCTAGTAGACAGCCCTTACAAGGGGACCAATCAGCAGGTTGACGAAGAGAGGGGATACCTTCAACATGTCGAAAGGCATGTTTCAGTGCGTTATGTGAGCAATGCCCAAATCGCATATGCCAAAGAAGATAAGAAGTATCCCTTTGAAGGGTTTTACAGTCACGAGAGGTAGAGAGCGTGTCCGCTCGGAACCAATGTAACCGGTCCAGAGCATTTCGCTTTCCAGCGGAAATGATAAGACGCCCTTTACTGTCCCAAAACTGAGTCTTATCAGTTATTTTACACGTGAAGCCTTGGCTTGTCAGCGCGGTCACGGATAACAACCGATGGGAAACATGCTGTGCATACCAAACCCCTGAAAGGGATAAGGTGTGATACTCTTTTCCATTAAATATCCTCAAAAGAACTGTTCCGGGACCATGGATGTCCATTACCTGATCGTTAGCTGTTCTGCAGCATTCGACTTTATTCGCAATCTCGACGAAATCATCAAGGCAGGGAGTAAGGTGATGTGAACATCCCGAATCCACCAACCAAGAATTTTCAGTGTCGATGTTGTTATCAGTCACAGCATAGCAAGAACCATATCCATAATCATCGTAAGACAAATCGTAAGAGGCATCTACGTAACCAGTCTCTTCTTCATTTGGATTTGAACTCCATGAAGAGATGTAACGGCTTTCGTACCCTCCTTTATAACGCGATCCTTGAGACTGCCGTGGTATGGTCTGCTGGATCAAGAAACCTTTCACATCCCGATATATCAAAGGTCCATCTGTAGGGAAGGTACTAGACGGACCTGGCTCGAAAGGACTGATCCTCGAGGCGAATGGATTTGCAACTTGGACCTTCGTCCATTGTCTCATCCTCGCCCCAATCGAGCACTTCATCCTGTGCATAGTACTGAGCCTCCATCACGGCATCCTCCTGCGCAAGCAGGTGGTCCACGTGGGTGGCGGAGGTTACTTCCCCATCTTCCGTCATCACCACATCCGCAACGTGAGTGGTAGGGAGCACGTCCACAACGTTCGCTTTCGCTTTGCCTTTCCCTTTATTCTGCTGGGGCTTGGCATCTTTCTGTGCCTGTTTTTTATACTGTGGCTTTTGACCGTTTGGACGAACATAGTCGTCCCGGTGCTCGGAAGTGGTGTGACCACCTCCACCACATTTGGCACATTTTTCCTTTTTGCCATCGCCCTTGGAGTTATTAGCTCCATTTCCAGAAGGTTGCTTTCTCTTCTTTTGACCTTTATTGCCCTTGCCTTTTTGTCCGAAGACGAAGGCGGCATTTGAGGAAGAAGAGAAGAGGCGACCCTCCTCAGCATAAATCATGGGTACGATGTTGGTCATCGTAAAGTCGGCAGCAGCCTTTGTGTGGACCGCAGTGGTGACGACACCAGAATATTCATCTGGCAGGGCATTACACAAGATCATTGTGCGTAGGTTTTGCGTCAGGTCAATACCTGCAGCAGTAAGTTCAGAGAACAAGGTCTCCAAACGACCTATCTGTGAGCCCATCGTGACTTCGCTAGAAGCGATTGCACGCCAGTTGAGAATTTGGGAGAAGAGATGGAATTGACTGGTCGGGCTGGTTGGTGCGAATTGAAGCCGGATAGTGGCTAAGGTTCTAGAGGAGAGAGATACATCGTTACCTCCATATTCTTGGACCACATGGATCCGGATAGCATCAGTGACATATAGGGATATAATCCCATTTGCTTGCATATCCGAATCCCTCCAGTCATCCTGTTGCGCGGCATTAGCGGGTAAGGTTTGCGTGCCGTTTGCAATTCTCCAGACTTTCAGAGTCATCAGGTAAAACTTGATAGTTTGCAGCCAAGTGGAGTAGTTTTCTTTGCCAGTCAAAACGATGACGTTTTTGGTAAGACCAGATTCGGATTTAGACATAGCTATTTATAAAAGACCAAGTATTAGCTTCAGAACAATTGTTTGATCAGGAAAATAAGGAGGTCCAAAAGCCCAAGAAACATATGGTCCATAATGGCTCGAAACTTGTTGCTCCATTTCCAGAAAACGAAGATCTTCAAACCAATGATAATTTGGGATTGTAACCCCATTGATCATGGCTTGTTTGACATCACATCTGCTATATGGAATAACGACCATCTTTTTATGAATACAATTTAAATCATTGAAAGAATAGAGGAAGTGTTTACTAGTATCTGGAAGCACGTGGCTTCGCGGGATGTCTGTCGCGTAGGGGTCTCGAGCCAAGATTGGGAGAGGGAAGACGTCTGAGACGTCCTGTTCCATGAACTTTCCTAGCCCTTTTAGGGTTTGGAGCCATGGCGTCAGCTTCGGCGACTCTTCTTGAGCACGCCTCGCTGCCCTTTCATCCAGTAGAGAGTTGCGTAGTTCATATGCGACCACTCTTTCATCCTGGAGGTCCCTTTCTAGGAAGTGAATCCTCTGCTCAAGATCAGCGACTTCCCGCCGGAGTGCAGTGTTCTCGTTTGTCAGATCTCCGTTAGAGACCTCGAGTTCACCTAGAGCGTCTTGGAAACGCTCTTCTGCACTCCTGCAGATTTTGTTAGCTTCCTCGCGAACCAAAGGATTAATGAATCTAGTAAAACGCCTCCTCCTTTCCTTATCCAGATTTCTGTTCCAACGGTGGGTACGAGGGACATCATAGAATGTGTCCCATCGTCCCCATATATCATACGGCATGTCGTTAGGATCAATAAGATCCGCGACGTTGACCATTGGATTTGGCCAAGCCATATCACATATGGGAGGGGCCGCAGGCCCCCTGCGGCCAGCAGTATGGAACATAGGCTCTAGGAGAGGCAAGATCATACTTCTCTGCAAATCCGAAGTCGACGAGAACAGGAACGTTGGCACGAGAAAGAATGAGACAATCGCGGGGTAGCTCGGGAAAGGGAACGTGACCGGGATCGCAACCGTGATGACGAAAGCAGGCGAAGGACGAAAGACTACGATGACAGAAGCAGTGACCGAAAGGACCGGAGGGATCGGGACCGGACTGGGACTTGGAAAGAGGTAGCGATGCCTATCGAGTATGGAAGGAGGGAAGGGAAGGGAATACGATCGACGATGAGGGAGCGCGATAGACGAGACCGTCTGGATGACCGGTGACACTTCAGACAGATGCTCTATTGGCCGGCCTGAGATTGAGAGCGCTAAGGACTGAAGAGCTACCAACAAGTTGAAGAAGCGTACTTGATATCGTTGTGTACGACTCCCCTAGAGTGTAGGAACTGAACACCGGAAAGGAGTGATTTTAACCGCTCCTTTGCACGTATCTCTGATACCTCTACAGGAACGACGGTTGGGAGGTATGCCCTAGGAACAGGATGAGTTGGAGGAAGAAAGGCAAGGAATAACACGTACATTGTGATGAGGGCATAGGATGGTGTGATGATGAAAGAGTGAAAGGGAACGACGGACGGATGTGGGCCATTCTTGAATGATCTAACGATCTTCATTTCATTCCATCTGAGGGATTGATGTAGTTCAGGTGCACCCATGTGGAGATCGAGGCTGAAGACGTACAACGAGCGTACTCTGGCAGCAGTGGTGGAGGTTTGGAGCGGTGAACGAGCTTGGCCGCGACCTTGATATCCCTGACCTTTCCAGGGGAGGACTTTGGCTTGCAAAGCCATACACCGCTCCATTTTCCGAAACCAATTTCAAGCGAATGGGGTGAATAGAACGAAGGACGCGATGAGAAAAGCGATGTACTTCTTTGACAAAGTGAAGACATTAAGCAAGAAGATGGTCTGAGAAGGAGAATACGTCTCAGGAGTTGACCTGTCGGCCGCGGCAGCGCTTGTGCACGTTCAGCGGTTGTTGGCTGCCAAGGGCGTCATACTCGTGTTTTGTGGCATGTCGAGGATGGTGGGCAAGGCGTTGAGAAGCGTGGCGTTGGAACAACCATATTACGTGGAGCTGCTTGAGACGTTGAACGATGTGATGGAGTGTGAGTTATACCGTGGTTGTACTAGTATGCGCTGTGATGCTGATCGAGGGTGTGATTGATGTAGGGACGGAGAACGCTTAACTTGTAATCGCAGAATTGGGAGCTTAAGCTATTGTGTCAACTACGCAATTGATGGCCGCATTTCAAGGAGGGCAGTACTAACATACCCCTCAAAGAGGTTTTGTCAAGCGAATCATTGCATCGACTTGGTCAGCTTGAATTGGATGCACAACACCAAAAACACCCCTCACTTTCCTGGCGAGCAGTCGAACCAGACCATCGGATAGGTGGCCATCCCCTACGAGTCGTCCTCCTCCTCGAGCCCACATATCTGCCTCAACAGCTCCACCTGTGCGAACGGCCGCTCCCTCCCGAGCACCACGCTTCCAGCGACGTACCGCCCCCGCGCACTCTCCGCCCGCACCGCGTCGCACAGCGCGCTGTAAGCACGGACGAGTCGTCGCAGCGCACCGCGGTGTACCTGCCCTGCAAGGAGCGACGACGAGAGCGGGAATAACCACGGGGAGGAGATGACCTCGGCCGTGGAGAGCCAGAGGGAGAATTTGGCGAGCGCTTTGGCGAGTGCCTCTGGTTCGGTGGCTGGAAGACGCGCGAGCGGGGTCTGTGACGGTTGGAAGGGTAAGGAAAATGTGATGGATGATGAGCATCGGGTGGAAGGCCAAATGAGCCAAAGGAACTCACTGCAGGGTCTTTTGTCTCCAGGGTGCGTATGGCGTCGCTGAGAGAGGCATCTCAGAGGATGATCTCATACTGAGGTTTGGATAGTGATTGGAACGTGTCGCGCAAAGAAAATGCTAAAAACTTACGTGCTCATCTTCAAGAGCTTGCACCCCCACTTCGATGATGTCCCTCACCTCTTTCTGCTTCTCCTCTGTGAACACAAATGGTTCGAGCACGTTTTGATCATCCAACGAGTAAGCGAGCAGTACACTTGGGCGAACAAATACACCTACCTCTACGTACGCAAGGCAATTCAATATGAACACCGCACGATCCCACCTCGGGCGTAGCCTTGCCTTTTCTTCGGCAGCGGCAGCACACATCGTAACAGCGGGGTCGACAATGACGTCCAGTATGCGTCGGAATCCCAAGCTTGTCTCGGAGGAATCCGACGAACTCTCGCTGAGAAGAGAGGAGTCATATACCGCATGATTTCGCGCAGGAGTTGCGCATGGTCGATGATGGAATGTGGGGGAGACATGGATGGGTCATCGAGGTCCTATGGCGGGCATTCGAATCAGTAAGAGGTAAAATAACACACATGACGCACTAGAGGTATACGATGCAAGGCACCTCCTTGGGCCTCTATGGATTCAAAAAAGACTTTGTAACTGACCCCCGTTATCCTAGAGCGTCGTCAACGCGTCGTTCATTGCTGTAATATCTACCACTTACTCCTGTATCGCTTGGGAAAGCAGAGACTTGTCCCCGATCGTCCGTTGCATCGTGAGCATGTAGTACTGCAAGAGATTGGCGACTTTGTACGATAAGATGCTACTCTCTTGTCCTCGTACAGATTGCAAGACTCGAACCTGCGTTCGGAGAGTCAGTCAGCCTCACCTCGCGAGTGACATGATGGGTAGCGCGCTAGCATAAACACTCGTTCACCTTGAGGGGAACACACAACTTGGCCACGGATGAGTTCAGCAACTCTTTGACCCATTCCTCTTCATCGCTCCCATTGAACGTCCGTATAGCTCCCACCATCCGCGTCTGACCACTCAGCCTGAACAGACTCTCGAGGAACTCGCACTCCGCAGCGATCGCTTGATGGACCCATGCGAGCATGTCACCGACATATCGGATAGGATCATGTGCATGAAGTTCAATCGGTCGCGGCAATCCAGACGGTCCACCACGCGTGAGCGCCTCAAGGAAGAGCGCGAGGAGCGTACTCTGTCTCGCCTCTGAAAGGAAGGTGAGTGCATCGCTGTGGGGTTTGGTTGATATTTGCGTGTACTAAAAAGTAACAAGAGACACGCACGATAGTAGTTCTGGACGCTGGGACAATCGCCGGATAGCCTCACGCATGACCGAGCTAACTTCGAGTTGACTTTCCCTGCCTATCCGGCGGAATTCGAACATCAACCAGCGGTGGGTCTTGTCGTAACCTTGCTCGAGATACGAAGATGTCGTCGCCATGATATCCATGCTAACGCAGCAAACCTGGTGAGAACGCAAAAGATATCCTCGAATAAGAGACGTACCCAGCTCTAGTGGGACCTTCCTCTCCCGACATCAGCACCCTGCAATCATTACGAATTCGCTCGGTCTTGTTCATGGCCGTAAAAAACCGGGGGCCATGTGTGATTTCGCGAGAGGTAATGACTTCAGTTTCGTCTTCGCTGAGAGTAAAGCGGTCGAGAAATAGAAGTACGATGGATTTTTGTGTTTCTACCTCCTGCCTTGGAGAGATGGATTATCATGCTCAGACAGCTCACCGGATGAAATTGTGTACCCTACCTCTCTGACCTCAGGCTGTCCGCTTGTTCGAGCAGAGACCGACTCGCCTCCTCTGTTAGCTTGAGCTGTGCCTCGGCGTAGTCACAATGTTGTCGCATCTCCGTGGCGATCTTTTGCAACTCATCGAGTTTCTAGTCATCCCATGAGTTCTCAAACGGCAACAGGGATATATTCGACGTACTTGATCCACCTCCCCAAACGCTTTCAAGAAATGCTGGCTTCCCTCTGCAAGTTTATTCTCAAGATCTTTTTGGAGGTTCTTGCGTGCGCGCGTGGCAGTCTCATTGGGGACGTCGGAGGGCCCTGATGCACCCTCTGTTGGTACAGTCTCTTCAGAGTCGAAGTCACTCCAGCTATCGTCGTCGTTGTCATTGACGTTTTGTTTTGGAGTCTGAGTGTGGACGAGGGCAGTGGAAGGCGCACTGTATAGCTGCGAAAGCGTCTGGAGAGCTTCTTTCGTCGCTGGGTCTGTGAACGTAGTCCCTAGTATTTTACGGAGTCGGTGGGTAATTGGGTTGCGGGAAGAAGGGAGTCCATGTGGAGTCAACGTGCTGGGAGAAACCACAAGCGACATCGAGAAAAGAGAGGTTGTCAACTCAAACGACGACTTTGATGTCGGTAACACAAGCTCAGCATCTACTGCGAAAAAAGACTCGAACTCTGCATGTATCAGCGATGTTCGAGTCGCTACCAATTGGCGGGGCACGCGGTGCTCCCGCCGCACGGTGGTACGCACGTTGTCCAGCCTGAGTTACCAAGGTCCAAAACTGCCCAACGTTTCGTCCACTTTAGCTACCTCCCAACTTGAACATGCTCACTCGAATGCGAAGCTTCAAACGATTATACCGACAAAGCGTCTATTCCATGAGCAGCACATAGGTCTACATGCAAGTTACTGTAGCGAGTATTTCAACCCTTCTCCACCGATCACAATATTGGTCGCAAAATTCGTCGGGCGTTTCACTGTCAAAAACCACTATCCTGCAAGTATCCAATCCTGCAAGTATCCAACCAGAAACGAAGAAAAGGTGCGACATGGAAGAAAATGCCAAGAGCATGAACAGACTCTTCTTCGATCGGCGAGCCCCGCAGATGGAGGTAAGTACATAATTGCATATTAGTTTATTCGGGAACAGAACTGTTTCTTTCATCCATGCCACCAATGAATTGCATATCTACAAGCACGCAGCTATCGTTGCATGCCAACGTGTTATTCCTTGGGGCTTGATCAAAAGCTATCTATTTCTGGCACCACAATTCTGCATGTCCGCGATCAAATAGCCACACGACAACAGTAGAGAATGCATCGCGCTGAATTCATGAGTATTCAGGTCGTGCCTCCGATCCAGAGGTCGCGGAATACTGACCCTGGTTCTGAATTTCGCGGAGCCGAGCAACCTCACCCCTCAACGATCCAATCTGCTCAAGGAGGCCGGCAGTGTCATTAGCCGAGGCACCAGATGAATGGAGCCACAGGAGGTGTTGGGTGCTGTGTGGCCACGAGCGATGCACTTGTGTTACTCCTTGATCCAGACTTACGACTGAATGAGTATATGACCGAATGGAATGGAAATTTGACTTTCATACCTCCACATAGGGCCTCACAGTTGACGGGTGAAAGCTGCCAGTGAAAGACGTTGGAGCGGTTGTAGTAAACGGCTCTGCCACAGTCACTACCGCTGAATATGAACTGCGAGTGCGACTCTTGTATCGCCGATAACACAATAGAGAGGCAATCATGAGGGCAAGTGTACCAACGCCCGCGACCGTACTGCCAACGATTGCTCTAGTACCTGGTCCTGAAGGTGTACTTGAAACCATTCCTGAGGCTGCGGGTGGGGCTCCTCCTGGACTTCCTCCCAAAGTTCCTGGTGATGATGATAATGGGCTTCCTCTACTGGCAGGTGATGGTAATGGACTTGCACTTGCTGGCAGTGTCGCAGTCGTAATGATGGCATCCGCACTATCGGGCTCCCATGAACACAGCCCCACATTACATTGAAAAGGCGATGCACGTATCATGATAGATTAAATAGTCAAACAACATTAACGACGACTGGTTTGGCCCCGAGCTGAATGGTTGCATCAACATGGTATACTGACCGTTAGGTAGGGATTCGGCGGCGAAGACTGGTATATTGTGCTCGAAATTAGTACTTGATGATGGAAGGTGTTCAAACGAAGGGTAAAGGACGCCGTCCAAAGTGAAATTTATGCTTGTGTGTGTGCCCATGTAGGGGACGTTGTTTGTGAGGATAAAAATATGTATGGTGCCTGTCCTGTCGTGAACTTATCGCATCAACGTAGGATTATAAGGTAAATAAAGGATTATGGGACGGACCCACGAACGAAAACTCCATCCACTCAAGCTCGTTACCGATGAAAGGTCCACCATTTGGATAATAGGTCGTGTCGTGCCAGGTGCCACCGTACGCATACGCAGGATCAGGGCGAACGCCACACGATGTGCAATTATTTCCTTGACTCCAGTTTGATTAAGAGGGCAAATATTGGGGTACCACCGGGCCAGTCAGCACTGCATCATCGACAGTTATATTCGAAGGAATAGCACGGAAGTTCTTTGTAAGACTTTGTGAAAAGCTCACACGCACCGAGAATACCGACGACCTTCTTGCTCATCGTTGTCGCAGATCGCCGTCCCACTGGCAGCGTAACCGAATCATCAGAAAAGGACAAAATAGCGTGTGAATTTAGCCTTGCGAAGTAAGCACGATGAGACGGAATTCAAAACAAGACGCAAGTTAACGCCGAGCAAGCCGAGCTCCTTGACACCCTCGCGCACCTCAGTCCTGCCAGACGCTCTTTTGCAAAACCAGACCCAGAGACTGTCCTCGCCGTAATGCAAACTCTTGCTCGCTCAAGTCGCAAACCAGGATGAAACACGGTGCGATTTGGAGGAGCCCACCGCAGAGATAGAGCGCAAGAACGTCGAGCTCGGTCCGATGGCGTGTTCGTAGTGCTCGTGGTCCATACGCGAGTTTCCAAGGACAAAATACATGTATGCCTGCAGGAACGGATAAGAGGGTGAGCGTGGCGGTGCGTGATAGACATACCTGAACCACGTAACATATCCGGTTGAACTTCACCATACCGATGAACCCATCTACGCGCGATATCGCGTCCATTTGATCCTCGGCGATAAACGCAATAACAGCCTAAGTAACAGGCGGACATGTGTGGCGACCAAATTGGAGTGTGCGGAATACATACCTTGGTCAAGAGAATAAAACTGACATGGGTCGAGTGGAACCGCTCAAACGCACTGTCGCATGCCCGATATCCATCGTACTTTTCACCTTTGCCGACTAGCGCCATACTTTTGGCAATATAGCCAGCGATGGACGGCCGAAGTGTGAGGGACTTGGGTGCCACGAGAGTCAGGGATGAGGTGCACGTGATGAGAGAGTGGTACCGACCTGCTCGGCGTCACGAAGCGCAGCGTCCCAGTCTTGTAGGCGTGCTCTAACAAGCCCTCGACCAGCGAGCACATGGTGGTTTTGGATCCTGGGACGAGTCGATGGCTGTGGTCAACAACACTTCCGCGTTTCCGAGCTGACCCCGCTCCCATGAATCCAGCGCCGCATCGTCGATCTGGATGCCTGGTTCCAAAAAGGTGGGGTGGAGGCGAGGCAAAGGGATGGATTCCTGTATATGGGTGAATACGTCGTCATGCACGAAGAAGCCTACGAAATACTTGCAGTGATATCCGTCATGCTGTAGACGGTGATTTCCCCATGCGATCCCACGACCACGAGCAAGCGGTCATCCAGCGAGCGCGCCATGGACTGAACGATTTGAGGGTGCTCCATACGCACAAGCTGAGCGTGGGTCACTGTGTCCCTTTTTTTTTTTTTTTGCTGCGTGTCGCGTATGCGATGAACTGGCCATGCTGTGGCAGGGCGATGGTGTTGTTAGTGCCGCATCTCCTGGTGCCAGTGGGACTGGGATGTCCGAGATTGGGAATCCCGTCGACGCGTCGATTTTGCGGATGGTACTGTCTGAGACGACGATCAAGTGATCGTTGGACGCCCAGAGGAGACCGTTGTCGAACCATGGGAGTACTCTGAATGTGACGGACCCGACGAGCAGGCTGCCGTCGAATGTGCGTCAGATTCTTTCTCCAAGGCGAAAACGAGAGACCACGGCTAAAGAACAAACGGGCCTCTGCAACGACGTTCTTGGTGTGCACGGGAGACTCTTCGGCTTTTCCAGCAACATAGCAACAGGCGGTGATGACGATGAATGGGTCGGTCTCGCAGTACGCGATTTTGATGTAAAACCTGCGAAAAAAGACGATCGCCGTCGCAATCACGCGTTGTCGAAAATTTAACTTTTTGCCGAGTTTTGTGATCACTGTGCGGGTATGTGTGAGATGTTAAAGGGCAAGGTAAGCGACGTACCGTTGGCGAAGAAGATGGAAAAGTATGTAAAGCACTCGCCGGCGGGGTCGTCGACATATTGGAGGTCGTCGGCGCGGGCTTGATGTAGTGTTGCACGATCAACGATTCATCGCTTGCTAACACGGGCCTCGTGAGCTACATTCTGCGTGAGGACTTGATCCAACCCTCGCACTAGTGTGAACTTGCCCAAAAGTCGGTAGCCATGATGAAGTTGCTTTGAACAGAAAACTCAAGATCTCACGGTGGGTTTGATCATGCCAATATCCTCGAGCCCACTACTCCTGCCAGAGTTATTCCAGTACATCTTGGACTGGGTCGTTACATCGAAATATCCCTTCAGATCATCATCTGACGCAGCTCAGGAGGACCGCCGTCACTCACGGCGAGCTCTGGTCACTCTGGCTTGTACGTGTCGTGCGCTGTCGGAACCTTCGCTCGACTACCTCTGGCGAAAACTGGAGTCGCTCGAACCCCTCATTCGAACTGTCGCACTAACTGCAGATCGGAGCAGATTGGAGGTGAGTTGTCCTTATTCCTCACCGATGGTGTGATAAAATGGTGCAGGTCCCACTATCTCTTGCTGAACGGAGAGGCGTCACCTGCTACTCACACAGAGTCCGTGAACTCGTGACGGGTGGACCCCTTGATAAATCTTTCTTGCAATCTGCTTCAGCCTGCTCTCAATCGACACCTCTCTTCCCCAACTTGAGGCGGTTGAGGTGGTCACTCAGGTCATACAGCAGAGATCCAGATTTGACTCTTGTCATGCGTCAATTATTCCCAGAAACCCTTGTTTCTCTGTCAGTCTCACCCTATCCGGTTAGTCCGCGAATCGGTCTCCAGTCGTTGCTTCAGAACTTTGTTTCCCTTTGTCCATGGTTGAAGTCCCTCACATTTTGCCATTAAGAAGACACCCCGGGCCCGACTTGGAGAAAGTTGACCAGTCCAACATCCATCAGCTTTCGAGGGCAATTTGCACACACGAACGTCTGGAGTATCTCTGCATATGCATTCCCATTGATAATATCGCGATGAAACACCTCATGCTATCCTCCGAACTTGAGGAGGTTTCTATGCCACTATCCTGGGACACTGAATAGTAATATATGCCTCGCATCTACAGAGATCCCATTTCGCAATGCCAGGAAACTGGTATTGCATGTATGGGACCTTCATTTTCTTTCTAGCCTCCTACGACCAAAATGAACAAGGATTCGATAGGTTCTCTCTTCACCTCCGTGCCCGACACCCAGCGGAGGACGTCTTTGCTATATTTACTGTGCTGGCTTCTCCTCGGCATATAAATTCCCTCCATACTTTCCATTTCGAGTTCTCTCGTTCGTATTTCTCCATTCCCTGGGATACGCGGCCCCTTAGAGTTGTCCGACTCAACAATACCATACCTGATTCTGATCGCCTCACCTACCGCTCGCTCTGCCCTCTCACTTCTCTCAAAAATCTTCGTGCACTAGCGCTGAGCTTACCCAACTTCACTCTTCTCAACGACCACAAGCTGGAAAGCTTGATTCGCAGCTGGCCCAAGCTTGAGGAACTCCATTTAGATTGTAACAATTTCTTTTATCAACCGTCCATCTCATCCGTCACCTTTCGGGGGTTGCTATCCCTCCTTTGGGATTGCCCACGACTACGAGCACTCGGCTTACCCCTTGATGTCAGGCAAGTCCCAAGAGAAACGGACGTGCAATACTACCATCACACGCATCACGCTCGCTAGTTGCAATGCACCCGTCGTTGATCCACGTCTTGTCGCGAATTTCCTCTCCAGGCATCTCCCATCGTTGGAGTCAATTAGTCTAGGCCTCATTGATGACCCAATGATACCCCGTGGTGACTACAGGGCACTGTGGAAGGAAGTCAACGGATACCTATTGAAGAAAACAATGTCGGTGTAAGAGTGCTACTGAGATATGCATAGACCTCTGTTCGATCACCTGCGATGGCGAAGAAAATGGAGAAGCAGGTAAAGCACTCGGGGTTGTCGCCGTATTGGAGGCCGCGTGAGCTAGTACATTCCGAGTCCGCGTTAGAACTTGACCCAAGTGAGATAACGTCGCTCTCAAGGCCATTTCTTAGATCATGCCAACTTCGCCCGCCGACCCACCATTGACACTGCGCCATGCCAGAGTTATTCCAGGCATCCTAAGCTTCGTTACACCGAACTATGCCGTTCACGTTCCATCGAGTGCGGTTCTGGACGTCGTCAGTCACAATGAGCCCTAGCCGCTCTAGCTTTTACCTCAGCGCTGTCGTCGGAACCTTCCCTCGACTGCCTTCTTCAATTGAAAATTGTGCCAGTGGCACTAATCACGTGGTCACGATCGCGATCTGATCATGAGCAGCCCAGGGATCGCGATGAAACACAGCTTGACTTCGTTGCCAAATTGCCAACATGCTGAGTGTGCTGAGGGTCCGTCATACTCGGATGGCGGCCGGCAAACACGGCGCGTCACACCTCTGACTTCCTAACGTCGAAGCCTATACTGCGGCCGCGTCCAATCTGGTCGGATCACCCGCATTATTTGGCCATGCATATACCCGCGTCATATAATTCAGTCAACGAAGTCACGGTTCTGATGATTCCCTTTACTTGCCACTCGTCCTTGCCATCTCAAGATCTCACAGTTTCTTCCTGCCTGCCTCCAGGACAACTCCTTCGTCTTTCCTGTCAGTTAGTATATCACGCGCAGTGCCTACTAATCCACATGCCTTCGTTCTTTTAGGTTTCGTTACAGACTACCTTTCAACGACCACCCAGTCTCTTTGAAGTCTCAGACTCTAGACTCTGGCTATGTTCGACGACCCCGGCAAAGCGATCAATCATCAGACTCGCGATTCCGCCGGTTATCGCCGAAGGCATATCCGGATTCAGCCGTTGTTGGTCGGTACACCCTTCCGAGCTTATACAGACGCCAACAGATGGCATCGATGCCTATTCTTCCGGTCACTCCCATTGAACCGAAGACACCATTACAAACTATCCATTCCTCCTCTCGAAATCCTACCATGAAAGCTCTCGGGACCTTGATGACACCGCATACTGTTGGCCCGATGCCAGTCGAAGAATTTCTGTCCACCTATCTACCGCGCGGGCCGGGAACGGAAAGAGCCTCTGAATCCCAGCTGAAGCGGTGGTTCTCTCTGGTTTCGAGCGCCAAAAACGAAGACGACGCATATTTCCCCTTTGTACGCGTTTTTGACCGAACCTGACTCTGGCAGCCTACTCATCCAC
>JBBPSU010000340.1:0-14257 GCA_038093755.1 Tylopilus microsporus | reverse complement strand
AGCGTGCGGGTATGAAGGGCACATCGTATACGTACTTCACCACTGACAATTCCAAATCTGCTCGAGAGCTAATTGGCATCCTGCGGGAGGCGAAGGCTCATGTGCCACCGCAGCTGGAAGAGATGGCGATGTACAGCACAGGTGGAGGTCGGAGTATGTACTTTTCCCCTGGATCTATTCTCAGCACTGATGGTAACTTCTAGGCCGTTATGGTAATGGCCGGGGGCGAGGTGGTGGTAGTGGTGGCTCACGGTTCGGAGGTGGAGGATATGACAACTCTTATGGTAATGGCAATGGCAGGGACAGATGGTGAAGTATGCCATTTTGCA
Source organism: Tylopilus microsporus (assembly GCA_038093755.1). NCBI lineage: Eukaryota > Fungi > Basidiomycota > Agaricomycetes > Boletales > Boletaceae > Tylopilus > Tylopilus microsporus. The sequence goes on along the minus strand of JBBPSU010000340.1, from coordinate 13,928 downwards.
TTGATAGCATAGATTACTGCTGCAGTGGTGTATACCATTTGTAGAGCCTGTTTTTGTGTAATCCCTTGGCAATATGTGATACTCTGGCAGTAAATCATGACTTTTGGTGTAGGTAAGTGGTGCATGCTTATCTGCACTGCCACCACCTTGCTTGTCCAGTTCTGCTTGGCAATGCTTGCCCTTCTTTTCATTGCAGCCTTTCATTTGTGCTTTCATCATGGTGCATTCCTCTTTCTCCTTGATTGGCTCACAGCAGATGCCACTGACTTGTTGCTATGCTCCTGCCTGACTTGGAGTGCTTCCACTTATCCTCTTGTAGTGTCTCCCACTAGCTGACCAATAGCCATGGCTTTACCACAATGCAGCCTCATCAATAAACTTGGCCTACTGGCCTACTTCCTATGCTAGTGACTTGTTTGTCCCATCCACTGAATAGTGTTGTACCAGCCTGGCCCAAGCCCTGGCTATTGCACTAACTGGAAAACATAGTCAATGTATTATATATGACCACTGGCTGGTGATTGCAAATGCAACAATGTTAATGTCAAAGGAGTCAGCACTTCCAGAGAGCCTGGTAAGGCAACTATAGGTGGTAGAATCGATTTTGAAAATGTCAGGAAGGATGGTAGCCATTTAGATGAAAAGTATCTGTTCAAAAAGATCGGATGAGATCATCACTGAGTAAACTCAAGAAAGAAAGATTAAAAGAAGATTCTTCTGCTGCATTTATTGGTGAATATATGATGGTTGGTGTCTTTGAATCCAAGTAGCAATCTGGTTCCTTGTATGAGTTCATTTTGAACATCTATTTTTATTAAGCCAAAAGGCCTCATGTTCAGCTTTAAAAGGCCTAGTGGTATATACTGAACCATACATTTCCAGAGTGGAAGTTTGCATGGCCTCAAGAGCTAAGAACTGAAGAGGTTCAAAGTAGTGCAGGTTAGGCACTGCATCTTTTCCCATTTTTATGTGGGGAATAGAAGCCTTGGATGTATTTATACAAGGAAGATAACTGGAATATGCATACAAGTGTTTCCAAGAAAAACCAGACCTATCGTATTCATTCTATTCATCTCCAATATCCTATCTATTATTGCTGGCATAGTGACCTCCTAGATGAGGTGGCATAGGCCACTGTGGAGGGATTTCTCTTTCAAGATTTCTGATTCTGAGAAGGTCCTGCTTGTGATGGAAGATCTGTAAGTAGTTCTTCACCAGGTTCTTCTTTTCCTGTTCCCAAATGGAAAATGTTTCTGCCTTATAGTGGGTCAATGGGAGGATCTGTGTTAACTCCAACATTGCAACAGTTTTTATAAGCAGGTTCAATATATTCTGTTTCACATTAGTGAGCAACATTCTGGATAAGTACAGAATACCCTCAAGCAGAATAGTGAACTGCTTCTTGATAGTAATTGATGGCAATCTTGAATGTTTCTGGATTGACAAGAAGCATCTGGAGAATGCAGTGAGCAGGATGTGATTTATGGTACCACTCTCTCATAATGTGGTCAAACTCCCAATTTCACTTGTGTTAAGTAGGGATGCTATCATTTGGATTGGTTAGATTGAAATCCAAATCAAGCCATCCTGGTCTAATAGATTCCAGGATTTCTTTGGTTTTGTTGCAGTAAGGCAGGTGGTCTGCCCTCAAGATTTCAAAACCTTGGAAGTGGATGAGTGCATCTGGAGTGGAATCCCATATTGATATAGGAGGTGCCCAGCCGGCAGATCTATATATAGAGAAGAGGGTTTTGTCCTGGTTGTGGTAAGCGAAGATAAAGTGAGCATAAGAGATGTTTATGCAAGCCTCAGGACTCATAGCAACAGGGTAGGCAAGCTGACAGGAATGGAGAGGTTTGAACAGGTTGATGCATCCAGGATTGAAGTGGAAGTAGGAATGATAGGAGGATGGTTCATTGGAAAGGATTTCATCGTATGCAGGGAGAGGAGCTGTGACATGATGGACTGGAAAAATGCAAACAGGGGGTTCATTGTAATAAATACCTTTATCCAGATTGTGTCCAGCATAGTGACCCCAAAAAGAATCAGTAGGATCCAGGGAGTCCTGGGATATCAGGATCTCCTGGCCATCCATCAGGTATGAGACCTTCAGGAACTGATCCTCCTTGTCCATGTCCAGATCCAAGATTGGAATGTCTTGTAGCATTATGAAGTCCATAGATGGTTTCAATGAACTGAGTTGGAGTAGATGGAGATGGTGGAGGAGATGGTCTCAGGAAAGTTCTGATAGGAAATGTTACTGATCGGATTTGATCGTCAGGTTGTACAAACATTGCTGAAGGAAAAGAGTTCCTCAGAAGATTGTCAATGTTGTAGAAAGTGTTATAAATGTTGTAGAAACTGGAAAATTGGAATCCACAGTAACAATGTTCATTGCTGCAGCAAAAGCATAGGCAGCAAGAGCAAGCTAAAAGCAGGCCAGAGTGGCAGGCTCTAAGGATAACAATGGGTTTTCTTCCCAGAGTAGGAAGTTGTGCAGCAGGGAATGCAAAGTGATTTCCTAGAGGGGGTGCTCCATAACAAGTTCCTAAAGGAACATTGAAGATTTCACTAACCAGTGATGAAAAGGCCTCTTGAATGTGGACAGGTGTTTCAACCTGTGGGATAGTTAAGGATACAATTTGATTAGTTAAGCCAATTCCCCAGTATGACATATACCAAAAATGAGCAAGGTACGTCCTGAACTCCTCACATGTGATGGATGTAGACATCAGAATGATGGGCTACTTTGTCAGGGTGGGGCTCATAACCTATTGGAAATACACTAATATCCAATGGTGCAGTACAATGAAGGGATGAGTCAAGAGTAGGAGACTTGCTCTTGTAGATGAGGAGGTTCAGGAGTACAAACAGTGGAAGTTCAAGAGTATGGAAAGAACTTAGATTGACTGGGTATAAGACCCAGTTTTATATAGTGTCTACCTATTGTTTGTACATATTGTACCAATGGTAGAGTATGGAAATCTTCTAGAACATATCAGAAGATTAGGTAATAGGATTATTCTTATCATCCTATAGCAATAAGGATTACTATCTACTAGTATGATGTCAAAGATAAGCAATAGCTGACTCATTCTAATGAGTAAAATGGATAGTATAATGGATAAGAAAGATAAGAGAATCTAGCCCTTTCTTCCTGAATTGGTAGCTTAGTAATAGAAGAGCAGAAATAGAATACTACCAATTCAGCAAGATATTTTAAACAATGAACAGGCCATCCAATGCCTCAATGATACATGGGACCAAGACCACGAATGTCGTCTTCAGGCTTGGCAGGAGCAACAGGCACAATAGGAAGAGGAAGACACCCATGACCCACCACAACAAGCCCCTGCCATAGCACCCCAAAAGGACTCCGACAAGAAGAAGCTTGCAGATTTTGATGAAAACCAGGCCCCACCCAACTCCATCACCCCCCTTCCATTCTAGTATGCCATCCAGAAGATCCAGGCTTTTGACTATGTCAAGCTATGGTACTTTATGGTGGAAGGCTGCTATGAAGCCTTGCACAGCTCCCTATTTCCAAGCTGATGACACCCTGGGCATTGTCACCTCCAATGAGGCCCTCACTATCTGTTCTATTGCTTCAGCCAAGGCCTCATGCAATGCACATGTCAACCATGACCTCACTTTCAGTGATTTCCTCTTTACCAAGAACATCTACCTGTAGTTAATTGCCGCCAACGGCTGGCCTAACAAGCACACCACCTTCTTAGTCAAATTTTTCTTCCTGATTGAAAACCACGAATTCCACTGTCCCTTCAAATACAGGGACCAAATTGCCCTCCTCTACACCTCCCACATCTGCCACCATTGGCACAACCAGCTCAAGGTCACAACAGGCAACATCAAGGTTTTCAACATTGCTATCATCAATGACACCATGATAAATGCAATTGCCTTGGAGGTCAGCACTGAGAAGCAAGCCACTTTCATGTGCAAGGTTAGTCCTCACCATCATCCTCCATCATGCACCCATCTAATCTCATCCCTCACCCATACCCTGCATCCCTCCACCACCTCCTCACCCTCCTGCTGTTTGCCATCATCCCTACCCACCATCCTACTGCCTGCTGCCTGCAACATGCCTCCCACCACCCATCTCTTGCCACTAACCATCCATACCTCCCACTACCCATCACCCACCATTCCCTGCCCACTGCTCCTCCACCACCCCTGCTGTTTCACCCCCCACTGCACCACTGCACCACCTGCACACACCCCCAGCTCGAATCCTTTGCTACCCTTCCACCTTCCACCTCACCCTCCCACAGACCCAGATCTCGTTGTTTCCAAACCTACTGCACTGACCCTGCCCCTGTGAGGTGCCATTCCTCCTGCTCCACCTTCCCCCAGCATGGCCACTTCCAAGCTCAAGGCCCCACCACCAAACAAACCCCAGTGCAGCCCACCACTCACCCCACACACACACATGATGACCTCAACAGATTTGCATGCCCTATCTGTCTCGGACGTCACCAGCACTGCATCTACCAGTGCAATGAGACCAAGCTATGGGACAGCTCCCCTGCCCTCAGCTCCCACAGCCCTAATGGCTACCTGCTCAATCCCAACAGTGAGGTCATCTGTAGCAATTGGCAAAAACCTAACAGCTGCTCCATTCTCCACTGCTCCGCTGCAAATGCCTGTTCCAGATGTGGCAGTACCTCACATGGTGCTGACCATTGCCATAAAGCTCAGAGGCGAGCAGGCACTAACTCCCTATAAGCCTGAAACCTGGCACAAGTGGCTAACTACTGCCAATCTCTCTGAATAATCCCAATGTACCTAATGGCCTCCTTTTCAGCTTTACCGCCAACCTTCCCCCACTTTCCACCACTTTCACTCCCCCTAATAACCTTTCCATTGCATAGTACTCACATACCTTTCATGACATCATCCATAAAGAGCTCTCCAAAGGTAGATACATTGGTCCCCTCACCCACAAGGATATAGAATCAACCTTAGGCCCCTTTTAATCTTTCCCCCTCTCCTTAATCCCCAAACCAGGTAAACCAGGCAAATACCGCCTCATAAAGAATCTCTCCTTCCCCTACTCTGCTGTGCCTGTACCTTCAATCAATTCCCTTGTTAGTTCTGATGATTTCCCTTTACACTATAGCACTTTCCCTATAGTAGCTCTAGTCATATCTTCCCTTCCCCCTGGGTCCCAAGGGGCTATCTGTGATGTTGCTGAAGCACACTGTACCATTCCCTTACACCCATCACAATGGCATGCACTCATTGTCCACTTATCAGAGTCTGAATTTGTGGTTCACATATCCACCTATTTTGGTTTTGGTCCATCCAGTGGCCTATATGGCAGAGTAGCCAATGCAGGCATTGACATTTTACGATACCATGGCATTGGCCCTATCCTTTGCTGGGTAGACAACCACCTATTCATCTAGATTCCTCAAACCTCACTACACACATACAATGCCCACTGAGGTGGCATTGCCAAGCACATCACCAACTCCATCACTCCCACAGTCATCAGGGGCAGATACATTTGGTTCTCCAGTGCCACACTCCCTGATAACCAAATTTGACAACAATGACTCCTTTCCTCTCAAGGATCTCTCCTACACCTCACCCAGACCCAACCCTGAATGTCTCTTTTGCTACAACTTTGATGACATTGATGACATCACAAATGACCTTGGCACACCATGGGAACCCACCAAAGACATCCCCTTCTCTGACTCCCCCACCTTCCTCAAACTCACCTGAAACCTTGCCAACTGCACCTTTCACCTAGCTGAGTCCAAGCAGATCAAATATGTTAGCACCATCACCAAATGGAACACATGCCACACACACACTTTCAACAACATACAGAAGCTCCTCGGCAAGCTTACTCACATCACAACAGCTTTCCCTGATGGCCACCCTTACCTCATCACTCTCAAAGCAATGCTCCTGATTTTTGGCAACTTCTCTTTCCTCCCATGGACCCCACCCAAAGGCACTGAAGAAGACATCGCCTGGTGGCTTGAATGTCTTTCTTACCCCTCTCCATCCTCATGCATTCCATCTTCCCATCCCATCCTCACCCTCAACACTTACTCTAATGCCAGCTCACCCACCAGAATTGGCATCACCTTCAATGGCTGCTGGAAAGCATGGACCCTCCATCCCAACTGGCGAAACAGCAGTTGTGATATTGGTTGGACAGAGGCTATCAGCTTCAAACTCCTCCTCCGCTCGCTCCTCTCCACTGGTCCTTCCAGCTCTCACTTCAAAGTCTTTGGAGATAATCAAGGAGTCATTGATGCCTGGCACACAGGATGCAGCTGCAACCATTCCACCAATGACATTTTCAAATGACTCCTCCCCCTCCTTGCATCTCATGATTGCACAGCTCACTTGTGGTACGTCCCTAGTGCAGAAAACCTTGCCAACTCCCTCTCTTGTGGCATATATCCTCCTGCACATCTCCTCCTCCCACCCTTTACTCTCCTGCCCAGCATTGACCTCCTCCTCAATGACATCAGGTGACCAACAACATCCTCTGGCTTCCCCCAGCAATCTCTACCTCCTCTGCATCATAACCACTCCTGTGCCTATCTTTTTCCTTTCCCCACACCCATCCACCACTTAACTCCCTGCAAACGAATGCCCCCACTGCCTAGCAAGGGACCATTTTATCCTATGGCATCCAAAAGCCCTCCACCAAGCCATAGAACCCCTTACCCAGGACAACATCACCAGGATCTACCTGTCATCAGCCATGCCTGGAAAGAATCCTCCAAAGAGGCCTTCAGCTCCAGGCTCCTCATAGTCCACATCTTCTGTGATATCTGCCAAATCCCCAACAAACTTTATGCCCCCACCTGCAAAGACATCATCTCTGCCATTGTTGCCTCCCTAGCTGGCACCTACATAGTATGCCCCATCCACCATCTCCAACTACCTTGCTAGTGTTCACAATTGGCACCTCCTACATGGCCTCACATGGAAATTTGATGATACCGAAGCTTCAGCAATCATCAAGGATGCCAAGGCTTTTGCTCCAGCATCCTACAGGCACCCACCTTGCAAGCTCTCAGCACCATCGAGACCATCATGCACATCCACACACACTTCTCCCTCTCCCTTCCCCTTGACACTGCCATTTTTGCCTGCCTTACCATCCTTTTTTTCAGCACTGCACGACCTGGCAAGTTCACTGTTCCAAAGATTTCTGATTTCAACCCAACCATCCACATAACTCACACCCACATGACCACCAACACGGACTGCAACAGCTTTGAAGTATACTCCTTCCATATCCTATGCACCAAAACCAAGGATGATGGCAACCACATGTACATATTGGGCAAAACAGGAAGGCCCAGCTGACCCCCTCACTGCTGCCCTCCTCCACCATTTCACCATCAACAAACTCCCTCCCAGCACCCATCTTTTTGCATACCAATTCAAATCCAGCCTCCACCCCCTCACCCACACCATTTTCCTCAAATCCCTCAGTACCACTATGGCCCATGCTGGCATACTGCAGCTGAAAGGCCATGGTATCCACATCAGATCTGTAACAACCTAGACTGAGTTGTAACGCTCGAGGGCAAGACACGGTATACCAAACCTATTTGATATACAATGGGCACCAGTGTTTGAGGCTTTTGAAGGTCAATCAGCAGACCCAAAGCAAGTAAATAGGATGATAAGGAGCAGTACCCTTAATTCAGATTCAAGTCAAGAGATAAGAGAAGAACAAATGGGTAAGACTGGGGTGTAATCCTAAGGTACATGGGTATTTATACTGTAGACTATCTAGCACAGACCAAGCTATGCGCTACCATGTAGGGACTGGTAAGGCTGTGTATGTAGCTATGTGCAGTCAAGGCTATGTAGATATAAACGGTAAGGGAAAAGTGAAACAATGATAGAGCAAATGAGAAAAAGGAAGAGAATCATATGATTGTTAAGCCAATAGGATAATGAGAATTTGAAGGAATCATAATAGAATCCACCCTCAAATACCTTCTGTGGAACATCCCCTTCAAAGCTGTCAAGGTGAAAGGAGCAGCAATGCATTCCTCATTTATCTATGCAACCACACCCAAATCCTTGCCTCCTACATGCAGTTGAACCCCACCATCCTAGACACATTGCACCAATTTGCTGTTTCCATCCCAACTGTGTGCTGATCCAGCAAGCATCACAGATACCCATCACACAGAATGTCCTAGTCACCTCCTACCTGCTGGGCACTTTGCCATAGTGTCACCATCCACTCCTACTTTCTAGGATTGCAGCTGACCACCCAGCAGGTCCTGACTCCTATCCTGGGCCAGTCAGTGCTATGCACTGCACCCACACACACACCTCTCACCATAACTGTATCACCTGTCCATTACCACACATGTACCTAACGATAAAATACATGTTTTGTCCTGATCACCCATCATTTGTGTCTTGCACAGTGCCATCCAAAGATCATATGTTTCACATGTACACTGTCAAGACCATTACTAATTGAAATTTATTACTGCCACTGTCAAGTCAAGCTATTGTGTCCAAGTCATATTGGCACTAGCTCAACTCAGAGATATATTACAAAAAGTGTTATCCTCATATAAGGATATGTTTGCTCATATGTACAAGGCCTGTAATTCATGTTTTTTATGAGCTACCCAAGATCAAGGTTACATGACCATAGCTAGGAACTCAAATGGTCAAATAGAGCCATATAATCTCTGGAATGTATTACTAGATACCTGCTCTATTGGTACAATCTCGGCTGTGCACATGGGGGCATATGTAGTCATACATGACAATGTATTGCAATGGACTTGGATACAGGCACAGACGAGCAATACATGTATTGGGATCTATAGTGTTACAGGTACAGATAATTGAAATGAAGCACTGCAATGAGATACACTGAGCATCAAAGAAAGTGAGATTTCAGCATGCACCAAGTAAAGCGGCCTAGTTGGTGGTACAATGGTGCTTCAATTTCCAAGTATGAGCTTCATTGGTGATGGTCTCATTGTCATCAAGTTCATCCACAGCACACTTCCTGCCCTTGCTCTTTGTATTCCTCCCTCTCTTCTTTGCTGGGATTAGAGTGGGCATGTTGGCTTTGACATCACTAAAGTCCTCTTCCCCACTGGCAGCATGTTTCTTCCCCTTCCCCTTTGCACCTTTACTTGACTTCTTCACTGGGAGTGGAGTGAGCTGTTCTTCAATACCTTCATCTGTGACAACTGCCGAGTCACGGTTATAAAAGTGTAGGGCCAAACGACAGGAAATCACTGGTGGTGTGCTGCCAGATTGAAGGGACAGACAATGGGGGATCACTGGTGATGGGGTATCAGAAGACCAAACAGGCAACAAATGATAATTGTCCACATCGGATGAGGATGGAGGAGATAGGACCTGTCACTGCTCATGGGATTCTGTTTGAGCACCAAATGAGCCAGCCAAGGCATCAGCAGCCATCCACTTTGCTGCCATATGAGCTGCCATCTGCATCAGCAACCCCTTTGTTTCACACAGGGGCTACAGACCTACAGTGCACTACAGACATGTCACAGTTGCACTACAGACATCAAATTTGAACACAACATGAAAATAACGATATTTTAGCTCATTGTAACTTATTGTACAGCACTGTACAAAGGGGGACCTATCTGTAACATTGTGGCACTGTAGTGTGACTGTACAGAGCTGTACAGTGCTGCACATTACATAAGGGGTTTGCTGATGTGTGCTTGCATTCTTTCCAGCATAGTTTTCTCTGCAGGCTTAGATGATATGGATGCAGCATCCCCTTTCTTTATCTTCTCTGTGAATCCACAGCCTTTCTCGTTTCCAAATAGCTGCCTATATGACAAAGCAACCTAAGTAAGAGTTGGAAATAAGTAATGTTATGATATGGACGTGGCATGTCTTTTTCTTTCCTTTCTCATCTCTGACTCAATTGTGACTCACACCTATGCCTGCCCTAGACTCTTATTGATGACATATCCTTTCCTCCACAGGCCTGTTGCTGTGCATCCACATTTGTTTCCTTTTCTGTCATTGTATGATTCTCACTCTATTTCCGATTGGCTCTTGTATCATACGATTCCTTTCCTCTTTTCTGATTCGCTCCTTGTTATCGTTCCACTTTCCTAACTTGTCGTTGTACTATACACGGACCTGGTCCATGCACCATTCCCAACCCTATATAAAGGGTAGTAGCTGTACTTGTATTCCCTAAGCTAGTTCTACGCAATTCACCGTTGCTTGACACTAGTCCAGGCCTAGGGTTAGGTCTGAGTATCTCTTCGCTCAAGCATCGTCAGGGTTGACTTCGCTCTCGCTTCATCGTTACTCTTCATGCATGGTTGCGCAGTTGTCTTGGTCGCTGTCCGCACACGGTTGTGCCGCTCCAACTAGTTCACGCTCAGTAGCATAACAAAAGAACTAGCTTCTCCCTTCGCCCCAGCTATCTCGCTGACGGGCCCACCCCCTCGCCACTACGTCCTACGAAATCTCTTGGGAGGATCGCCAATGCACTAAGCGTGCTGCCACCCGCCGTCTAGCAGGAGAGGCTATCGAAAATCCCCTTCTCGCCCCCCGCCGCAAGACTCCCACGCCACTCACCACCCCAACCATTGCTACCCTACCCCTCACCACTTCCTCCTCTCCACAGGTTCCCCCTCCCACCTCTAGCAGTGTCCCCACAGGCTCCGATTGGATAATCCGAGACCTTACTCCCATTCCCTCTCCCGTTGCCACACCGAACCCGCTCCCCGCTTTCACAGGACTTCACATCTCGATCCCGCTGCCGATCCCACCTCCTTCCCCCTCTGACAGCTCTTCGTCTGCCCATACCCCTATGGCTGACCCACATCCCACGGAATACAAGGCAGGGTTGCCTTCTGACTTCTCTGGCGCGCCCAATGACGCTCGCCGATGGATACTTGCGATGGAATCCTACTTCCATCTGAACGCTGACATCTATCAGGATGGTAACATTATGGCGTTGGTAACGCTCAACAAGATGAGCAAAGGTGACAGTGCCAACTTCACTGAAGGTTGGTACAACAAGATAAACAAAGCGGAGGCTGGAGTGCCGGTGCACTTTGCAGCATTGAAGGAGGACTTCCTTACGACATTCTATCCTGCTGACATGAAGACGCAGGCAAAAGAGACGCTTGCTAAGCTCAGGATGAGCTGGGACCCTAAAGAGACTGGGTCATTTAGTTCTTATGTGCAGAAATTCAAGACTGCGGCAGGCAAGTCAGGTTTTAAGACTGACGATTACACCTTGGTAGAACTGTTCATCAAGGGTCTTGATCCAAAGATCTTGACCATGGTAATCTCGTAGGCGGTAGTACCTGAGACACTAACCGCATGGGTCAAGGATGCCTCTAAGTTCCACGGGCATCTCCTTCGCATCCGAGGACTGGGGAGTGGAAGTAGAGATGATGGAAACATATCTCGAAAGTCCCCCCGGGATCCCTACGCTATGGATGTTGACGCAGTACAACTCACCCTGATCGAGAGAGCGAGGCACATCAGAGAAAATAGGTGCTTCGTATGTCATAAACAGGGATGTTCTACTAGGAACCATCCGAAGACCGGTGGAGGAAGGCCTCCGAAACAACAGAACACCCAACAACTGGGTAAAGCGCTGGTGCGCGCCGCTGAGGCTCCTATGCCTCCACCATACGCCGCAGGATCCAGCTCTCAGCTTGCTCAATATGTTGAGAAGCTGAAGAATCAAGGGAAGTCGCAGGAAGAGGTACTCCGCGTCCTCGAGGCCTGCTTCGACAAGGAACAAGGAGAGACCTCTGAGCTGGAAGACGAACCTGCCCAAGTCTCCGCCCTCGACACCAGGGTTCAGGAAGCCGCTGCTCCTGAACAGGATTTTTAGTCAGGAGGAAAGACAAGTCGACGTCTTCACCTCCTTCTCACAGACTCGCTCATGTAACAGTAACTAGTACCCAGGCCAAATCCCTACTCATTGTCGTTTCTCTCTCGAGGCCTGAGGGAGCAGTCTTCGTCGACACCACCGCTCTCATCAATTGTGGAGCAACCGGAAACTTTGTGGATAGAGACCACACTAAGCAGAACAGATACCCGCTTATAAAACTTAAGACTCCGATATGAGCCTACAATGTGGATGGCTCTCCAAACCAAGCCAGGATCATTCGACACAAGACCCGTCTTACCATCAGGATCGCAGGAACGACGGAGGAAAGAGAATTCCTCGTCCTCAACTGCGGAAAAGAAAACATGATTCTCGGCATGCCGTGGCTCCGAGAAATCAACCCGAAGATCAACTGGACGACTGGGAAAGTGACGATCCCCTCCCTACCCGCCTATGATCCCATTCCCATGCAACGTGCTCGCCGCTATGCATTCGCTCATCTCCGCAAACTTAACGACTCCTTGCCGATTCAATGAGCCAAGAAGTTCGCCGCCGCCAGGAGAAAGACCTTAGAACCAGACGAAACCTGGTATCTCTTGCGCTACCTTGGCTTGGACCCTGACAACAAGGTAGCACAATGGTGGGAAGAGCGGTATTCCCCTTTGCCACCCACCGTCCATGTGCGGAAGATGACGATTGCCACCGAGATTGCCCAACACTTCGCCAAACCCGAAGTAAAACTCCCCCCCCAGTATAAATTGTTTGCCGACGTCTTCGCCGAACCAAAGGATGGTGTTTTACCACTGTCACGACCTTTTGACCATGCCATCAAACTCAGCCCAGAGTTCATCCCAAAGATCGCTAAAACCTACCCGCTTAATCCTGCCGAACAGAAAGCATGTAAGGATTTTATCGACAAGCATTTGAAGAGCGGAAAGATTTCCCCTTCGAAGTCCCCCCAAGCTTCCCCTTTCTTCTTCATGTTGAAGAAAGATGGTTCTCTTTGCCCATGTCAGGATTATCAATACCTGAATTCCCACACCACGAAGAACGCCTACCCACTTCCCTGCATACAGGATCTCACCGATAAGCTGAAGGGATCCAAAATTTTCACCAAGTTTGACGTCCAATGGAGATACAACAATGTTCTCATCAAACTGGAGGACCGATGGAAGGCCGCCTTCATTACCCTGTTCAGACTCTTTGAACCCAATGTCATGTTCTTCGGGCTGTGCGGATCACCTCCTACATTCCAGGCCCTCATGAACCATATCTTCGCTGACTGTATCACCGAGGGTTGGCTAATTGTGTACATGGATGATATACTCATCCACTCCACCAACCAGAAGGATCACGACGTCTGTACTGCCAAGGTCCTGGAAAGACTCTGGGACAACGATATGCACCTCAAGCTCTCCAAGTGTACTACGTTCGACGCCCGCGAAGTCAAATACCTGGGAATGATTCTCTCCGAGGACCAGATGGCCCTCGACCCAGTCAAACTCCAAGCCATCAGCAACTGGCAGGCTCCCAAATCCGTCAAGGCAGTCTGATCGTTCATCAGATTTTGCAACTTTTACCGGAAGTTTATCCCCGACTTCTCTCTCATCACACGTCCCCTCCATGACCTCACTAAGAAGGGTGCCGCCTGGAAGTGGACAGACGAATGCAACACCACGTTTGGACTCCTCAAAGCCGTGTTCCTTAAGCGACCCGTCCTGACCTTACCCGATGTCACCAAACCCTTCACCGTCATGACGGATGCCTCCCTCACTGCTTCCGGCGGTGTCCTTATGCAAGCCGATGGCAATGGGGATCTCCACCCCTGCGCCTATTTCTCCTGAACCTTCTCCCCAGCGGAGCAGAATTACGATATCTATGATCATGAGCTCCTTGCCGTGATGCACGCTGTTACGATTTCATCCTTTCTTTCCTTTCCCATTGGCTAAAGTATCGTATGATCTTCTTTTCTTTTTCCATTCGCTCATCGTATGACTCCACTTTCTTGTAACACAGCCTCGACTGTGCACGGCTA
>JBBPSU010000339.1:0-14304 GCA_038093755.1 Tylopilus microsporus | reverse complement strand
GATGAGCAAAGGGAAAAAGGAAAGGGAATCATACGATACATTAGCCAATGAAAAGAGAAGGAAAGGATGAAATCATAACAGGTATTGGCGAGTGTGGCAGCAATATTACGGGGATTCGATGTGACGGGGCTGAAAGAGTCTGATATTCCGGCTTTCCGACACTACCTACATTCATGCGTACTTTCCGTTTACCGTTAACATGCATGGCGGACGTGACGATGACAGCTCATTCACTGGAAATCAAGTTGTTTGATAGTATGAGTGTCACGGTCGCCCTTGCGCCGCTGTCCTGACTCCGACCCCGACCCTGACCCCGTCGTCATCATCGTCCTTGTGCTGTGTCTCCGTCCTCACTGTCTTCCTTGACTCCCGTTGTTGCCATGGTGTCATTGGTGGCGTCCGTGTCCTCGTCCTTGCCCATCATCGTTGTCATGGTGTCGTCTTCCAAGTGGCGCTTCGTTCGCGTGAGTACACCCACACCCTCCCAACCACAACTTGAATGCTATACTCATTGGCCAGGGTACACGTCAAAAAACAAAGGGTATACAATTACCGGGTCTTCATTCCAGAGGTAGTACCACCGCATTCCCTCGCTTGCTCTCGCTCGATCCTGGAAGACCACGGGATCGTTTTGTGGTCAACTTTGTCGAATGTACAGGCAGGCAGCTAGACTACTACTGTACTGACTGACTGTTGTTCACTCGTTTTCTAATGAAGGGTTATAAAGTGCGGTTCCAGACATCTTAGGAACACTTACCAGCCCAAGAGCGATTTCTACTTCCTCGGGCTCCCTCTTAAATATTGGTCCGTCCCCCACATTGTCTTCCTTCTTAACAACACACCCTGCAGCAGACGTGCTTGTGGCCTCGTCCAAAGGTTTCATTTCCTCGGTTACCTCAAGTAACTGTGGCATCAGACATAGGCGGTCAATGATAACATGCCGCAATACGATTGGGGAGCACTCACAACAGGTTTGTCAGAATCATATTTATAGGTCAGCATGATCGACTCAACTTTCACACCGTATGGCACGAAAACTTTGACCACTCGTGCGGGGCGGATGGGAGGCATAATGATGGTGTACGTTGGTCCTATTTGGTGGTTTGCTTTTTTTTTGAGCTTTAAGTGGAAGCGACTGCTTCGTTGATGGATCACACCAGCAGAACATACGAGCCATCCTTCTTAAATTAATTAATTTCGCTCTGCGTATCTGGATCTCGAACACAATGACTGACATCCCTCACAAAGTCTTAACGTTAGTTCAACCGGTGAGCACACTGTCAGCATTGTTCACGACGATGTCAATTCGACCCAAATTTATGAGGGTCGCAGTAAAAGCGGCAGTCACCTTGGAGGGGTAACGTCAAGTCTCAAGACTAGGAGTCTCTCGGGATATTTTGCGCCGCTACTGATTCCTAATTGGGGTTGCTGTCCCAGTCACAGTCGATTACTACTATGTACAGCATGCTTCGCTGTTGGATTTTAAATTGCTGTTGACACTAATAAATGATGTCGTGCTCCGAGTCTCGAGTCTCATTCAACCAGACATCGCAATGGTACTCACCTGTTCCATGACCAAGAAAAATAAATCTGGTAAGTTGTCTCGTTTATTGACATGTGCCATGAATTCATATTGTTTGCAGATGCTGCTGTGACGCTGAATGACCCGACTCGCAGGCTACACAGCGGCTTGCACTCCATTGTTCAACGTCCCATCCAATTGACGTCTTCCTCTTCCTCCGATCCAATTCAAACTTCTCCTATGTCCACTGTGTCGCCTGTGGCATCTCCAGACTTGGCATCGGATGTCACCGCGCATCTCGAGTTGGACGATGCATCACACGACTCAATTGCTACACAATGGAATGGCCCTCACCATTTGTTCGTCCCTGGTGACCTTAGCAAGGATGGACGCTACCAGCAAAAGTACAAGGACTTTATCTTCGACCTGCTACCTGGGCTACCCTCAGATACTTCGGAGAAAATATGTGCTGTAGTTCGTGGGCACTGCGTCGGTGTCTTTCCTGAGTCGTATGTCTTACTACCTGGCCCTATGATTCAAGTTCTAATCATCCCGTGAAGCGAGTTGCCATCTCTTATTGACTGTCCTTATACGCTTCACTACGCGGTGGAAACACAGCAAGAGGGCATTCGGACTATCCTCGATCATATTGACGATGGGATCGCGAGGTGGTTGTAGTTACGAGATTCGGGCTTTATGCTAGACTGTTATGAGTACAAACCTCGATACGATGGAACGGTGATGACATGTGCAGTTTGACAACACATCTGTGGCAATACAGTTCATTCGAGAAGCAGTCGTCACAGCGATAGACCCCGTCTTGCTTCTGATAGCGAAAGCACAGGTTGGGAGTACCACACCGCACTTCGTGGCGGACGAGTTCATGTAAGAAAGTGGCACGGCGGCAGATCCAAGCAAGAAGTGCCAGTGGTCTGTCCTGTAAGCATGATGATTGGTGGGTCTTAGAGCGAAGACTTACACTCGTGTATGCACACTCCGCGGGATTGCTTCACACTGAGTGCGATGGGTCAGGGATTACCTCGTTTTGTGGATCCCAGAAGGAGCTTGTGCTGGATATGGATAGCCAGTCCGGTGCTATCGTGGATATTCGATATGGTGTCGAAAGTAGATAAATTGAAGGCAGTCGAGCATTCGTCGAGCATCAAGTCTTGTATCTTGTTCAAGTGTGACTCATGGCCAATCGCGCAGACATTCCAGTTGAAGCTGTTGCGTCCACCTTGGGACCTGAGAATGCTCCCACTGGTCTGGCGGTGACACCGCCTCAAGCTGAACGACAGGATGGCGGTAAGTAGCAAGTTGCGGGACTTGCTGAATTTGGACTAATGAGATATATAGCGTCGGACTTGGTCGCCAACTTCAGCAACATCCATATTTCGAACTCAACCATCATCTTCCTGTTCGATGAAGAGTTGGTTTCGGCTAGCTCCGAATCCTCCAACCGCCCTGAGGAGCCCGCAGTTGAGGTATCTCCGCCCCCGAGCCCCTCCCCGTCGCCCAACAACAGCACCAGTCACGACTCGCTGGAGGACGATTTGGAAGACGGGGAGTTCCCACTCACAGCAGTCCCAATTCTCACTATCACCAACCCCGGCCCCATCGTTCCCAACTTGGACCCACCACCTCCCAACTATGCTCCTCAGGAATGGTACCGGATCTATCGCGGATACCGGTACTGCATCCCTGCCCCCAATGACCCGCCGCCATACTACATGGTAACAAAGGGGCTCCGTGTTGGCATCTTCTCGGGTTGGTGAGTGATGCCACCCGCTCAACACGCATGTATTTGACTTTTTTCTTTTCTTTTGGCTTTGCCTTCTCACAGCGAAGCTGCGAGTCCACTTACTATCAGAGTGAGTGGTGCAATTCAACGTAGGGTTCAGACCGCCGAGCTAGGTTATGTCTTGTTTGAGAGGGCCCTCGACAACGGGCATGTTGAGGTTTTGGCTCGCCGAAATACATAGTATCAGTATCATACGAATTGTCGTGTACTGTTCTTGCATAATGTTCAGATTGGTGTAAAGCTGCACGTAAAATGAGCTTGGTCGCATATGTTCTACAGTGATATTGCATTCACTCCGGAGTCTATCGTAGAAGGCATTATCGCGATAAACAGACGCTGAAATTCTAAACATCCTTGCATGGCTCTGGTGTAAATCTCCTATGAAGGTAGATCAATCTAATCAATCACATCAGATTGATCACTGATTAGACTTTTCGAGGCATCAAGTGATCCTGGAATCTATCAATAACTCATCTATCTTGTGCGGTCATCATTCTCATGCCTCTCGGAAAAGATATCATGAGCGGTAAGTCTAGCTTGTACGTTTTGGAATCGCCTTGTATTTCTCACCTAACTATTTCACACCAGCGATAATGGACTATGCGCAGTGGAGAGGGAGCTCTTTGAAGTCCTTCTTGGAACGCCTTGTCTTGGCATCGGCTGTTAGAGAATTCATTGACGATACCATCTAGTCAGAATAGCCTCTACAACACCACATCCGGGGCGACCTGGTACTGCAACAGTCCTCTTTTTGCTAAATCACTCACATCCTCCCCTTCCATTGCTTTCAACAAGAGGTCCTCTATCCCCTCGATGACCGCGCGGATGGTCACTTGAACTGCACTCTCGGCAGTCGAGCCAGTGTTGCCATTGCGCAACCACATCGTGGTAAGCTTCCGCAGACGTGTATCCAACTCCCCAAGAGCTGAGTGCATGTCGTTGATTTCTTTGTAGTCAGCTGAGGCAATGTAGGCGTCGCAGAGGACTTGCATTTTCTGGCGATACGAACTGCCAATAATACTCTTGAGGGAACGTTCAATTGCCGATAAAGAATCGTGCACCCTGCAAAATGGAGTCAACGAAATCAATGGTCCACTTTGCCACTAACCTGTCAGGAGGTGCGGGATCCGTTTTCACTCCCTTGGGTTGTCCCGGTCTATCCATGGGATTAGAGCATGTTGCCCCTAGGATTACAGCTCGTACCGCCGTATAAGCACCTCACTTTTTGACGTTGGGTTGCCTAGAGGCTGAACCGGTGGCTTGTTTGAGTTAGCCCTGATGGTTGAAGTGCTCATCAGCTCGCAACGTGATAGTAGTGTACTCAATGGGCATTCCCACTTCTTTTGTTTTCGACTGGCGATACGTTGAGCATTAATTGAGATGTTGTTTCTTAGTATGTGAGCGTTGAGCATGACATGATACACTGGAAAAAATGCTTACCTTGCATAATACTGGGTTCGGTAGCGGTGAGCTGCCAAGACCTTTTCTTCTGGGCTAAAGTATTTTTTCGGACGGCCCATGATAAAAAGCTACAAGTGCTCGTGTTGGTAGTTCACTGCTGGCGTCGCAGGAACGAGTGAAGGCGGGCAAGTCGAGTTCGAAGGGTGACAAGCTGAGTGGGGTGAAAGTGATTAGATAAGCGATGCGGGGAAGAGAAAAGTTGTTCCGGGTCAGCGTGTGAACGAGGCGTGTGGTGTTCTATCACCCTTCGACACCGCGATGTAGTCCCGCGATTGCAATTGATCTGCTGTGACCGACGCTACATGTATACCGACTCCCCTAGTAGTGACCGCCCTAGTAGTGACCGACTACCCTATTAGGGACCGACTACCCCTTTGAGTCGCTGTGACTGACACCTGTGTGACCTGTGCAGTGTGACCGTACTGATCCGGCGTGAGTGAACGTTCCTTTGTAATCCGTTGTTCCGTTGTTATGTGACCGACGTGGTCTCGTTGGTCATGCCCAGGGGTCGGCAACCAAGGCATGACAGTGCTGCCCGATCTGCTCGATCGTTCCAGTCCCTTTGCTCACTGCACACGCCCGCCGCGCTCGATCCACCAATGCAAGGATTGGACGCCTCCACTGCAATCGTCGTCCTCACTCGGTCCCCAGCGCTGATTGGTTCGATCATTCTAGTCCCTTCGCTAACACCTCGAAACTTTCAATGTTTCTTATGACATAATGACAGCCCTGCACTGGCGCCATAGATGGTCAGGCAAAACTGATGGAAAATCTACCCTTCATTGGAACATATGCATCGGTGAGTGATTCGCCAGTTAGGCTTGGAGTTCCAAGCCCATGCTTCCAAACGAGCCTCATGGGCGTCAACGGTGTCTACTCATTGCTTCCTCCCAAAAGATTTATGTCGGACTTTACACTGACTCAATTGTTCAGGGGTTCTACTTCCCTGCCTGCCTCGTCACACGTCTCTCTGTCATGGCTATGAAGATACCGAGGAAGAGGATCCGTGGTGAGTAGGGAGAATGAATGTGGCTCGCAGCTAGCATTGACCTGTCGTCGCCTCGGATCAGAATAACCCCCAATTTATTTGTTCAAGAAGCAAGACCGTCGTCAGTGCAGCTCGTTACAAGCTCTTGGATGCCGATGGTGTCGGTCAGCTCAAAATTCCATATCGTTCAAAGGGTCCCACTCTAGGTGTTCCCTTGCTTCCTCTCGCCCTCCTCTGGACTCTCTTAGGACTCCAACATCGTCGGTGCCGTTCAACCCCTCCAACTCAGTCATCGTTACGGTGAGTCTCACGGATGCCGATGGTGTCGGTCAGCTCAAAATTCCATATCGTTCAAAGGGTCCCACTCTAGGTGTTCCCTTGCTTCCTCTCGCCCTCCTCTGGACTCTCTTAGGACTCCAACATCGTCAGTGCCGTTCAACCCCTCCAACTCAGTCATCATTACGGTGAGTCTCACATGTTGCTTTTTTTTACCATCGTTGACATCCAGTTAGCTATGCCGCCGTGCAAGGTATGAGGGCGCTCAAAGACACCCATGTTGCCCCCTCCGCCACTTCGTCCAGCCATTCCTTCTTATGAAGGAGGTGGTGACGGCGCCATTGGTGCTCAAGTGGGGGGTGGCCACCATGTTTCACCACCGCCCATCCAGACTCCCCGTCTCCGTACCCGAATCAAGCCCACCCAGCGTGCTGCGGAGTTTGTTCGCCAAGCAGGAAAGCACAGGGCTCAGCTAGCCACAAATGATGCTATTGGCACTCTTCCCTCCGCCGCACCCTCCCCTGAAATTTCAGATGCCTCCACCTCACATCCCGTCGTGACTACATCGCCTACTTCTTCTCCCGGTGCTCCCCCTGCCGACTTGGCCCCTCAGCCTGGGCCATCGCACATCGCTAACATGCAAATCGATCCCATCCTTCTCGCTCTGACTACGGCGGTCAATTTTGATCACGATCTTGGGGATGTCGGCTCTTCGCCACCATCTCAGCCTGCCATACCTTCCACAATTGTCATTCCCACTACTCCCATATCTGCTCCCTCGACGGAGGAAGAAAACAACGTCGATCCACTTGTCCTCACTTCTCAGCCCATCATACCATCCACCTGCGTCATCCCCGCTACTCCCTTGCCCACTCCCTCGACAGAGGGAGCAAACAATGTCGATCCGAGTCCGCTTGTCCTCACTTCCCACGCAGATGGTTCAGCTGGAGACGCTCCAAATGACGACATTCCGACCGACAATGCTGCCGAAGAAGGTCCATCCACTCCTACATCTGGCCGACGAAGTGCGCGCGTCAATGCAATCCTCACAGCATGTTACGAGGACCTCGACAAAATCGTGATGAAAGTTGTCAGCGAGACCTCCTGTTCAGTCCAGCAAGTAGTAGATAGCTGGAATAAGAGTCGTGGTAGGGTCATCAGTGGGACGAACCACTGGAACCTTTGGCCCTCATACTTGGCAAAGCATGAAGGAGAAGAGCGCCAATGTGCAGGGATTCCGATGGATGCTTCCAGTAAGTCTTTATTTATTCTTTGGACCACGTGTATTTACTAGTGAAATGAAAAAGTGTCACCCTCACTTCGTGGCTTGCTCTACGCAAAATTTAAGGAAGCCCATCATGACGACTGGCAGGAGATACTTGAGATCAACAACATGTTGGAGCTCTCTGAGACCTCATCTTCGACGGTTGCCCAGCGCACACAGACGTTCAACAAGATACGGAGGCAGACAACGAGCCTGGTAGGCCCCAGCCCTGCATTTTGAATTACGTTAATAGTTTGCCTAGCTCGACGCAGCGGCTGCCAAGTACGGATTCGAGGCAGCTATTGTAATGTGTGGCAACACTGCCAATGAGGACGTATCGCTGGCTTTCATGCATACGACTACTGCCGCCAACAATGTAAGTCAAGCACACTATTATGAATTCTCGGCTAATATCATTGCAGTTTTTTGAGACTCGCTGCCGTGCTGACAAGGATGCCATTATCGGGCACCTAAAATCACACGTTTAGTATGCCCATTTTGTTTTGTTTGCTTTTCAACCATCTAACGCACTTTCAGCAACAATATTTCTTTGGAGATTGTCAACGATACCTTCGGTGATGAAAGGAAGGACGGTAAACATAAGCAACCAACTGAGACAGCACTGGCAGGGGACTCGAAGACAGGGGACCCGATGCGTGTTACAGTGCGTTCAGACATAGAGGATATTGCCAACGACAAGGCCGATGCTACTGCATCGTCCGAGGATGTGTTGACACATATCAAGGATGGTATCTTACGGCTAATTGGTAAGTGTGTGAGCGCTTTAGTCTTCCTTAATTGCACCTAACCAGGCACTTCAGAGTCGGCAGGCGGGGATATATCGAGGATCAAGCGCAACAATTTCCCTTGGACCTCATTGGTTCAGATCTTAGGAGATCAAGGTCTTGTGATGCGTGGATGGCCCTCCTCTACCCTAATGCCAGGAGAATTACGGAAGAGCCAGTCAAGAGCGAAGGGTATTGCTACTCTCAAGGTTCTTGAGCGGCGCGATATTCACCACGCCTTGGAAAACCACAAGATTACCATTGTCAAGGTTGAAGGGAAGCTGCAGCGAAGTAAGTCACCTCTCTGTTCTCGATGCCTGATGCTAACATCTTATATCAGAAGCTATTCAGGAGTCTGAGTCTCCCGTCATCATTGGCGCTCCACCTCATGCAGACAGTCGCTTGGAGAATGCACAGCGGATGTACATGGATGGGTCTGTCGATTTCGAGGGACCAGCCCGGCTATCTCGAGGCAACGCTGCGACCCGCATCAAGCCTCGCAAAATTCATGCATTTAAGGCCACAGCAGACGATCCCATTAATCTCAGTAGTGGGGAAGACACGAGCGATATTGTCAAGCCTGCCAGAAAGTCAAAGTCCAAACCAGCTGCTTCGAAGACAACGTCGCTGAAGAATAAGGGGAAATCTAAGTACATTCCAACTGATGACTCGAGTGATGATGATGCCGGTCCCGCTGTGGAGGGTAAAATAGCTCCCCTTGCCGATGTCGATGTTGGTGCTTCCACCGTGACGGCCGCTGTTCCCATCAATACTGATGCAGGAAAGTCGTTCCCCACCACCCAAGGCAAGGACATCGAAGATGACTATCAGGCCCCAGCGCCCTCAGGTAAACGCAGGGCCAATGCGATCGTCCCCGGGCCATCTTGCGTCTCCAAAAAGCCCGTGCTTCAGCCATTGAAACCTGATTTACATGGTAAGTGTTCATGATCTTTTCTTAGGCAGTCGTTCAAGTTCACTGATTATCTGCTTCATTAGTTAATGATTTGTTCACTGACTCGCTGGAATCCCCGTCCTCCCCTTCTCCAAAGCGACACACCCCCTTGGCACCACTCATTGAGACTCAGGACGAGGATATGGAACGTCTCGACTCTCCACCCGCTCCACCCCCAGGGGGAAACACCGGCCCTGATCAACATCTACCCCAGGCGTCTTTCCCGTCGCTTCCTGCCATCCCCCCCCCTCCTCCCCCTATTCCTCCAAAGCCCGCTCATTACCAAGGAGCTGGTCCATTTCATGCTGCCGGATATCTGCCCCCATACTTTCCCTATCCGGCCGATATGTATCGCAGTGATCATCAAGCTACATTCGGCGCTTGCCATCCTGGTGACCTCGGTCGATTTGGGCCGGGTATGCTCCCTGGCATACCCCCGTATGCAGACCGTCCGGATTGGGCATACCGTCACGACAATCATAGACCTCGCAGTCCATCAGCGGAACCTCGGCAATTGCATCATCCATCTACCGACGCTAGGCGGTAGGGTTTTGTTGTAACACTTCTTCTTGTGAATTGTCTTGTTCTTTTCCTTGAATTTCATCGCCCAGCGTTTGATTTTGGCACGAGTTTCCTCGGGTTGGACTTTTGTATGCTGTGCTTCCTAGCTGCAATGCTTCGCTTCCTTATAAGGACTAATGTAGCTTGCAATCCGCTATCGCGACACTATTGAACTTAGTACTCTTGTAACTGCTTGACCGACCGTGACTGCACACCACTGGTGAGCGCTCGCGACGAAGACATCTTACAATTCGTCAAATAGGTCTTTTTTTGCATAAAAGTGTATTGATGCCTCTTCCGAGTCGACATTCCTTTCGCTTCGCCACGCCGTGAGGACACGGCAACAAGGACATGGCGACGACGTACGACGACGACATGTATGCTATTCTTCTTAAGAAGCATTTTTTGCTGAACGAACGAAGAAGACTCGGATGCTGCGCTATTTAAGATTCTCAGTATGAAGCTCGTATTCCCCCTTCCTCATGTCTATGCCACCTCCACACTACGAGCACGTACGGTCGCCTTCCATCCCTCCCTCGTCCACTCTGCATGCCAGCGGTGAATGTGAATTAAGTGGGTAGTGACTGCTCGTCATGATATGCTGGTCAGCTTACTTTCACTAGTCCGACTGAGGCAACTGTTTGTAGATTTATCTGCTGTCGGCGAGCTGGCCACAAAAATCACCATGCACGGCATGACTCACAGGGCCTCTGTCCTTCGAGAGGAGCCCGATCGCTGTGAGTAGATGGTTTCGTGCTACCGAGCTCTTGAATTGATCACTTGACAACAGTGTACATGCTCGGTATTGCAGAGACTGTCATTTCAGCCTGCAAAATGAGCATGTACCTATTAAGCCATGCCACAAGAAATGCTACTGGCACGACGCTGCCGCTACGCATCTCCTCTCCACCCCTTGCTGCTGCATTTCTGGACGAGCTACCCGCGGTCACACCCTTAACATTCGCTCACGGTCAACCCTTCAGGAGACAGGGTCCCATTCACGAGTTCAACCCGGGTGTACCCCGTGCGGACAATCGAGAGTACCGATTATACAAGGACTTTTTGTATGAAGTACCTCAAGACAATGATGACAATCGACGCGGACTGTACTTGGTCACAAAAGGACGTCGTGTTGGCGTTTTCCGTGGCTGGTGAGTGTCCACTTTATCACAATCGTGTACATGCACTCAGTGACGGGTCGCTGGCACGTAGGGAAAAAACGGCACCACAAGTGCTAGGCGTCAGTCATGCTTCTTACTTAAGGGTGTATCCTGCATCTGTGGGTTTTGCCATCAAATTATTGCAGCGAGCAGTGGACCACGACGAAGCGGAGTGGCTGCCAGCTGACGGTCCTCCCTCGACTTGGGCTGGCAAAAATGGCCCACTCCGTGAATTTAGAGCACGCCTAGCGCACCCCGACAATCGGTACCAACATATGTACAACGGTTTCATCTTCGACATGCCGCCGGACGACGATGACGGTTCTGTATATCTTGTGACCAAGGGGCGTCGTGTAGGTGTGTTTCGCACATGGTAAGGCTACATCTTTTTATCTAGTCTACATATTCTGACCAAGTTACCTGCCGATTCAGGGATGAAACTACGCTTCATGTCACCGGTGTCAGTCGTGCCTGCTATACGAAAATTCCATCCGAGGACCTTGCCATGATGCTGATGATGGATGCTGTTGACCGCGGAGAGGCAGAGTGGCTCCCTCCGAGTCAGCTCCCTTGATTTGTACATACTAATATATTCGTGATGCGCACTGACAACAAAATACATTTCTTGTTCGACTTTCATCTAATCTGAATGTCTAACGGTTGCGCTCTTGTCGGAGGATGAAAAAGGGTTAATTATGAGGGACAGACACCGAACACCTTTGTGTAGGATAATCAAAATTGAAGCATACTGTTTTTGCAAACATTGGTTCCAATCTCCTAGGAGCCCCGCCCATCTAAGTTCATTGCAAGGTGAGCTGCTTGACTTCCCCCGCTGTCGAGTCCTAGACGCTCCCGTTTCAGCTACCGCTCCTGTTTCAACAAATTTCGAGTCGCGGCGCGTTGTGCTTGTTGCACCATCCATCTGGCCTCTTAAGTTTTCCCATCGTATCTTTCGTTGTCTTCATCGATTTCACGCCTCCAATAGTGCTCGACACTCCCTATTGCTTCCTGCTCACCCTCTGGACCTCCTACTCCAACTCGATATAGCACGTTCGTTTCAATGACGCGCTCGTCACTGAATCGTTCGTCTCATGTCTGGAATCCCCCCATCATGTTTGCCGCCACCAACAATGTTCTCGCACCGCGAATCGACCTGGATGCTTTCCAAAACCTCTTAGGGCCACCAGACTATCCAGCTCGACTTGATGCATCCGTTGTATCAACGCGCTCAATTCTGACACTCCTAGGACCTTCCTTGATGCTCTGCCGCTGTTTCGCATCTTGGCTCGACTGGAACTTTCCAAGGTATATCTTCCTCCTTTCTTTCCTCTGAACATTTATTGACATATTCTAACGCATTCTGCAGCTCGTTTGGCTTGTCCACAGTGTCCTTGCAAAGATTAGGTCCTCCCGGCGCATTTGCTTCGTCGTTGGTACATATTTCATTGGAGCTCGCAACCGCTCTCCTCTCCGCCTCTGTTTTGTTGCGCTGATCATCCTTGTCAGTCCTCGTTGTCTCGGATCGTATGTGCATGCCCTTAGGCTCGTCAGATGGCTCTGCAGGGTCGTCCATGCCACGTGCATCTCCTCGGTGCCTGGTGCAGAAGTCGACGAGAAAGACATACTAGTCAGATAAGTCTTCGAAGAGTTTATGGGCCATCCAGGTGAACTGTCCCTGGGCCAAGGCGCGGTTATTGATGTTTGCTGGGTGGTTGTTGCCCCTGTAGTTCAGGTATGTCTTGGAGTGGTGTGGTAGCGCAAGTCACGTTGGTCGCAACTCTGAGCCTCCGTTAGATCGTCACGACTGGATAATTCGGAGACCACACAAGGGAGAGGAAGTACGGTACGTGATCAACTACTACTCAGCTCCACCCACGCCAGACGGTCAGCCCGTCTTTGCGCTGGACGTCTGACCTGCACTGGACAGTCTACAGGGAATCAAGGAGCAGGTCGCTCCCTCTGCTAGTACGGGCGAGATCCAGCAGGAGCTGAGTGAGCATGCATAGGGACCCAAGCAACGTACATGTCAGGTGTAATATAATGTAGATAGTCGTCGTCGTCGCTGGGAAAGCGAGCTTGTCGGTTCTAAAATTGAGCAGTGTGTTTTCAAAGTCACTTCCGTCACTTGGTCGACGACGACGACGACCTCGACGTTGTCTCTATCATGGGGTGACAAACTTGAAGCTTGAAGCGCAATGAGGACTACGAGTCCATCTTTGGTCGTTCGTCCGTGACACACCACGAGGCGGCACTTGGCAATCCAGCATACTATCCATTGGTATCACCTCCCAACCCACCCTACAGTTACTACGCGTAGTAGATCGACAGACACACATCCCTGCAGCGCCGTTCCCCAACCAACCTTACCACCATCCGTCCTACTCAGTCCCCCAATCCCAGTCCCATCTCCCCGTCGCTTCCCACCTACCGCCACCCCCACTGGCATGCCACTTCCAACCTCGCACACACTCCCTTGCTCCACCCACACCCACATCATCAGCACACCCATCATGGAGTGACGAGGACCCTAGGAATCGACCTAAGGGCGTGCAGACCACGTTAGAACGTGTCAGCAAACGATTAGAGTAAAATACTGCACATACTCACCAGAGGGCTCGAGGCGAGCCAGACGAGCCAAAGATCGAAACGGATGGGTTGGGAACATCCGAGGGCGATGTTCAGACTAGTCAGGAGCTCTGCAAGCCATGGGATGGTGTTCGTTGACATTTGTCGCGTCGGCAGAATCATCTGACAGTCCTGTTCAAGTTGGGTCCATTGGTCCATTTGAGGGCACGGGATGATGAGAACGAGGACGAGGGTTGCGCGACTCGGAGGTGAGGATCGTCGTCGTGAGTTGGGGGAGGGCGCATCGGCGTTGTCGTGCCATCTCTATTGCGAAGTGAGGACGAGGGGAAGGCGAGGACGAGGGTTACATCGTCATGAATTGGAAGAGTGAGGGTGCGTCGCCGTCCTCGTCATGTTGTCATCGCGTCGTCGTGTCCCCGTCGTGAGTGGAGGATGAGGGAAAAAGGGAAAGGGCGATGGCGCAGGCGGGGGGAAGGATCGTCGAGGTGCATGTGTTCGTGTACGGTAGTATCGCCGTCGTCGTCGTCGGTGGTGGGGTGAGATAGAAAGAAAAGAAAAGAAAAACAAAACAAAACAAAAGTGACGAGGAAGGCATCGGGAAGACATCTCGCGAGCAACGGGTATGGTCAGTAGGAGTGAAGGAAATGAAAACATGGGAACTGAAGTGAAGGAGAGGCATCCAACGAGCAACAAACGTGGTCCGAAAGAACTACTAGAGTGTTCCATTTGGACCACATCCTCCACTCATTTGCGCCATCGAAGGCACCCTAGTGCTAGGGAGTGCTGGAAATGGGTTAGAGTGTTGGAATTTCGAGAGGATTGTGTAAAGGTTGATTACCTTTTGTTGGGGTCTTTGTACCTCAGATTCACGCAGGCGAAGTGAACCGCTATGGGATTCGCCAGATGTGTGCTTTACAGAGGTAAAAAAGATTGGGAGCCCGCTTTCAC
>JBBPSU010000337.1:0-14342 GCA_038093755.1 Tylopilus microsporus | reverse complement strand
TAGAACCGGCGACCGAGAATAAATAATTCTGAAAAGCAAAGGCAACGGCCGAGAAGACAGTGGCGAGGAAAAACCTTGGCCTGCTCCATAACGCGTTCCTGTCCCCCACATGTCGTCGAGCAGCTGCATCAAACAATATCGCTATCTGAGAGGAGAAGAATTGCCAGAATGATGACAACGACAGGGAAACAATAGGGAGCAGACGGTACAACTTTAGCAGCAGCATGTTGCGAGTCACTCGAACGACGTCGCTGACTGGAGACCTAGTATACCAAGAGTCAGCACGAGTCTCAGAACGATGCACGTACCTGAGTGACCCACACCATTTGACAACGATCCTAAACGATGCCGCTGAATGGCTCGAGTTAAGCGTAAAACGTAGAACATCGAGAATCGGGTACTGCCAGTGAGCGCTGAGCACTGAGCGTTAGTGTTGAATGAGCTGTTTGTGTATGTGATGATAGTTTCAACCGTTTATGTAAGATCACGATCATGCATTAAAACAAAGTGCCAGTGTCTACGAACAGGGTACCATTGGTGTATCTACTTCAACTCATTGTATAGCGCATAGAATATTTCTTTATCCCAGTATTTATTGAGCCAGAATTCCTCTGACATCACCTGGCTATTAGCGGAGGATAAACGCTTATCGGCAGCTTTGCCAAATCGTGGGACCAAATTTACGGGAGAACGAAGTTGATGAAGAGGTATGACGTCGCCAAGATATTGCCCGTTCGTCCTCTTTACTCGCCGGAGAATGTGCATTGATGTTGCTTGATCGCGTTGGTCGCTACCTTGGCCCACAACATTGAATCGACAAATGTAGACCAAGAACTTCCGCGACCACCACGGTCTCTGTCCGCGAGGCGGTACAGGGTGGAAGATGAGGCGAAGCTCCCCTATGGCATGGCCTATTTAACAGTGCGAGACATCAATAGGTAGAATAAACCCGAAAGTCACTAAGCGACAATGCACCTGAGAGTCCAGATTGTGGCCATTCTTCGTCAGGATCAACATTGAACACCACGGTGTCACAACGACCGTGCTTCCAGAAGACAGAAGGCGGAGAAGCAACAACGGTTCATGCGGGATCCAAGTCGCTGATCGAGTAGAAGGGGGTTTGTTGGAGGTGTACCGCATGCCAGACAGCAAGGCGTGTAAAGGGAAGCTGACAACTGCTGGCTGACATGCGTGGACCGCTAACCGAATGGGGAAGCTTGGATGATTCTCGCCGAAGATAGTCTCCGATGGCGGCACGGAGATCAGGGAGACGGAACTGTATGGCGACGTTATCAACAGTATTCCTTGTCTTGGGGTCCCTACTGAGGTTGACTGCGGTGCGACCAGCGACAAAGGTCCGAGGTGGAAAAGGAACAGCATCGCGAGGGGACATTGACAGCTCTCGGGCCTTGAGGAAGTAGTTGGTAGACGGACGCTTCGGCTGACCTAGTTTGGCAATGGAACGGAGAAATTCAACATGCCCGCCCACGTCAGCTTTGGCGTAGTTTGTATCCAGGCCGACACCATCATCATTCTCATCGTGAGTTTCTCCTTCAAGGTGCGTGAGCTTTTGCAATTCTCGAAGAGACATAGCCAGCTCAAACTTCGAGCACTTTTCGAGACGATCAAGATGTCGGCAAATTTGGGGATCAATGTCGACATTGTTGCTTCTGCGAACGGGATTCTTGATCATGGTAATATGCGCATGTTCAGTTATGTCGGCGGTCCACTGAGATGGTGCGCCGGAGTCTTGAATAGAAGGGACGACATTGTGCAGCAATTCGAGCTTCGGTATGTGCCAGTTTTCGATTATATTTTTCTTCTTGCCTCGCCGGCCGCCCGCCTTGATGACATGTGATTTATGCTGGTGAAAGGTACGCAACCACAACAGTAACGCTTCGCAGTCGTTATCGTCAAGCTCCGGAGCCTGTGCCAGATAGAAAAAATCAAGCAAAGAGCAGATCGCAATAACTATGCCTCGAGGGGCAGAACCTGCAAGAACCGCGACGAAGGTTCGTTGAACATCTCGTTGAGTCCTTCCTGCTACCTTTTTGAGATGCGAAATTCCCTCCTTGAAATGACGAAATCCAATCAACGGCTGGAGAACAGAATACCGAAAGTCTATTTCTTCGGCCCCCATTATGTTTATCGCCCACCGAACGTGGTGGTCCCAGAATTTCTTGTGCCATTCATGGAGTGGTTCTGGAGTTAGAAACCGGGGGGGGTTTGCCATGTACCAGTCTCGAAAAAACAGCAGCACGACTCCATTTAGCCAGAACTTCTGTGCTTCAGCGAGGTACTGCCAGAGATTGTTAGGATTAGTCTTGATCCGTCGAAGCTGTCTCAGTGTATATGACCTGGTACGCAGAGGATGCTGCTGAGGATCGCCAAACTGTGTGTATTTTGCAGTTGTGATAGCGGAAGTCTTGCCTGCGACTCCTGCGAGCATACAAGCCTCTGGTGTGTCGACAATGTATGAAGCAAGAGGTGTGAAACAAAATCGCAAGTTTCCGAGCGGATCGTTCATCATCACGCCTTCGCGCGCCGCGTCCTTTAACGGCTGCAAGATAATGTCAAGGCATTCGTGGATTACTCGATCTGCAAGGAGACCTCGGATTCGTCGGGACTTGTGGATAAACTTTGGGATTGGCAGAAGTGCGGCAAGGAGGAGAGCATCAGATGATGACTTGAGATGAGTCGACATGCGGATATTCGCGAGTCCAATGAGCAGGGGGTGGGCGCATCGATCGCCGACGAGTGCAGAGACATTCGTTTTGTCAGATGAGAGGATTACGCCGAGGAGAGTGGCGCTGACAGGTAATTTACTCTGATGGATACATTCATTGAATATATTAGAATACACGTTGAAAGACTGTAGAGACTCACCTGCATCTTCCATGCAGCATTCCCGGTCATCCACTCGCTGTAAACACGAACGAGGTGTTCCGCGGTTCGGTAAATACGGCGGGGGACAAGGTCTAGCTGGTCGTGGAACAGCGGGTGATTGAAGAGTGCCTGAAGGCATTCTACGGGGTCGCGGTAAAATAGTCGAACCGGCGACTTGGTTGGTACCTGGGTCGATATAACACGGTACTTCCATTCAGGGCCACTAGGGAGAAGTTCTGTGAGACCACGTAATTGATGTGCCGTCCGAAAGGAAATAGGAAGAGTTTTCATCTGAGAAATTAGTGAATTGTAGAAGACTGCAAGATCGTATGGCAAGACTTACCAGTTCGAGAGACAAGAGACTATCGATAGCAGCCATGCTCAGGCCCGATCGTGTCAACCAGAGACCAAACTCCCAGTCTACGCGGGATGCGAACGGATAATAAAGGTTGGAACGACGCTGTTGCGAAAACCGATCGCGGTCGAAGTGTTGCAGGAAGGATTTCTCCTCGTGTGCATATATTGCAGCGGCACCTGGGAACTCCTCGACAGTGCCTTGGTATAGATCTTCAGGGCTTTCAAGTTCAGATTGCAACCAATCCATCCCATCGTCGAAGCTTCTCGAAGTGGGCGAATCCCTGGTCTGTACTGTCACATACTGCCCGACGTCTAGTACCGGGCTGTTCTGAGCCCTTTGCCCTGCTTCGTTGTCAAGAAGTTCAGCAATACTAACCAAATTGTCTATCCAACCGTGGCAACCGGACGCCAGTTGATTCATGTGTCGTGCAATAGCATCCTCGGATGAGAAGGGCTTGCGGCAGCCAGGGCACCGTGGCATAACTCCTGCTACGTGGTCAATAAGGACTATTTTTTGCTACCTTTGTGGGTGTTGTGTCACAGCTTTCCTTTTCGTGGCGTTTCTAAGCTCTTAAGTTGTTCGGCTGAGGTAGTCCGAGTCACGGTACGCTTATCTATAAGTGTTGCTCGTACCAGTGACACTGCTAATATGAATGGCGCGGATGCACAGAACGTGAAAGGCCTCATACATCATCACTCGTTGACGTACCGCGATCCGCAGCAAGCAGCCTTAATACTAGTACTAGTAAGGTCCCGCCGGCGGCAGCAGCCAAACCAGCAGGCTCTTATGTGGACATAGTCACAGTGTGACATGTGACACCTGTCGCGACGCCAACTTGAACGATGGCAGATGCACTTCAAGCTGTGTCTTGCGCCTCGTGTAGATCGTGCTCGCACACAAACTTCATAGTAACTTGAAGTAACTTATCAAATCGCCACTAACTCACCACGCGCACAAAGCAGCTGAACACAACTTGAACAACCTGGTCCCAAGGGCTTTCATGTACAAGTAAACTATTCCCAAAAGGGCCAGAAGCGTCCGACAAGCGGGTTCAGGTCTTATAGTTACGGGTTATTCCGAACTGATTAGCATGCGTGTGAAATGCTGTAGAAGTTGATGTGTGCAGCGGCGCGCACGCCATGGATTTGTCCTCGCTCCCTACCTCATCTTTCCTACCCCCTTCTGTCCCTCCATCACCAGATAATAGCCGACCTGTTCTTCCTGCATCGACCTCAAGTGCAAGCCCCTCTGTTCCCCTAGTTCGTGCTCCCGAACTAGCCAGCGCTTTCACACCGCCTTCTCCCACCACCAACCCATCGAGTCTTCCTCCCTATGAATTACAATGCGACACACCCATGGTCGGTATCCTTTTGGAAAACCCCCTCTTACCTGGTGAGGAATCACTAGAGCCTCCCGTGGAATCTGTGGGTAATCATTGATTTATCCTTTTTTTTTGCTAACTGCAACGCAGTCTCTGAGCTACATGGCCAATCCCAATGCTCTTTATCTTCATCTGGAAGTCGCTCGTGCTAGACGAGCGGTCGTGCGAGCACATGTCCGCCTAGCTACTTGCGAACTTTCCGAGCAGGAGTCTCGCACACGGCTAAATCGTTTCAAAGTCGACCACCTCAAGAAGGTCCTCGTAATGACAAATACGAAAGTCGGGCAGTGGTGTGAAAGTATTCGCCGTGCTGGACGGCCTTTGTATTCATCCAATTGGCCGCTGGGACGTCGTCCCCTCAGCCCTGTTTCTCGTAAGCCCATCCCTTTCTCTCATTGTCGATAATAAGTTGACTATGAACTCAGATCAATGTTACCGTATACACGATGATGAATTTTTTGTAAATCTGGAGTAGATATCTTTGTAGTGTGTATAGCTTCGATCATCTATCATTTCTGTTCTGGTTGCTATGGCCGAAGGAATCTGTTACAAATGTCTATTTCACTGTGTCGCAACAATACTTGTCAGCAGGACATGATCATTGAGCACCGTCTGATCCTGGAAGAGTCTCGATGCCCATCAATATTTGGCACACCGTCACGGTACTGGCGTTGGTGCCTCGCAGCATTTTGTTGTCCTCAGTCCATATACTCGTGCACTATGTGCACATGGGGGCATCATGATTCCCCGATTTCTGAGGTACGGTTTCAATATTTGGCTCCGCCGAAGGTTAACTCCAACGTAGCCACATGCACCGATTCAGCTACTTAGGTTTGACAGATATAAGACAACCTACCATAACGGCAAGTGATAACGCTGGCAGGAACAAGTTCTGCTTAAGTAAGTTTTGGTATTCCAGTAACTGGCATGTACTAGGGTGCCTTTCCTGGTTTCACCTATATCCGTGGCCCTTTCTGAGACGACCTGTCTGACAGTCTGATTGTCTAATAGTGAGTCCGCGTACGAATCTTATGATTATGGATTTGATCGGGGCAATCGATAGAATGGTTTCAGAGTCTCAACCTGTGAATTAATGATGGGCAAAAATGGACGCTTCCATGACACCTCGTATGCATATCAAACACGGTCGGGGACTGCCGAATCACAGGTATTGATAAGAGGTTCCCATTCCCGTAGGAATGCCGAGTCTCGCACGAGTAGCACAAGAATGGAATTCTTGGGGGCCCAAAGGCGGATCCGTGAGTACTGCAGTATTTTGTGTTTGTGTCCAACCCCCATGTTTGCAGTAGCTGCAGGCCCTGCCTGCTCGCAATACACACCGCCCTCGTACTATCTTCGGACTTCTAAACGCGACTCTGATGTCGTGAACCCAGCTGTGACAACGGGCCAGTCACATCGGGCTGCAAGCGCCCAGAATCGAACCACTGCGGCGGAGAAAGCCTCGTCCGTTCTGAAGCAAACATCGGAGCCACCCTTGTCGGTGGCCCCCCCTGCATCCTCTTATTGCCAGGATGGTCACAGTAGTGTGCCCATGGTGGCACGCCCCGATCCCCTCGAACGAGTCAAACCAATTCTAAGCAAGCTCGATTTATTGTCTTCATCCGAAGTCGATGATCTACTCAAATCAGGTGAGTCCGAGGTCTCAGTCCTGTCATCTATCATCCGAAGTCTGACGATTCTTCACCTCTGTCACAAAGCACCCTTTTTGAGCGCTGTGTCTCATATCATTTTCAGTGACGAGGACGATGTCGCTGACACATCTCTCAAGGTCTGTGTCTCACTACCTGTTAACTTACATATTCTTCAACTTCTGTGCTGCCTGCGACAGGTTTTCGAGAGGCTTTCCCCCGGCGAATACAGGGCCATCAGAGAAATTCTGGATTCCAATGTTAATGTTATTGCGAAGAAACCGAGGTCTGATTTTTGTACACGTAATCTAACCTAGTGCTGAACAGAAGCAGATTGACCTACTTTCGCAAGATTCTCATTGTTGAGTGGCCAAAAGCAGCGCACGAGGTCCCCATTTCCAAGTTCAGCTACGCACTGCACTGTGCCCTTGGCAGCCTTCCCTACGACCGGGAGCTCGTTAGTCCCTTGGTAGAAATGAATTCCGACCTCATCTCCGACGATGGCATCGATGAAGCCATCCCTGACCTCGTCTCCGACGATGGCATCGACGAAGCCATCCCTGACCTCGTCTCCGACGATGGCATCGACGAAGCCATCCCTGACCTCGCTCTCACGCTCTCACGAGAATCGGGAAACCGCATCTCATCCAAAGTCTTACTCATCGGAGAATGTGCGTTTTCCCAAGACCAGAGTACCCTGGAGATCAAACTGCAAGAGGAGGTCGACATGCATCCTGAGATTGTGATGGCATTGATGATCACCCTCGAAGAAACGAAATACCGCTCCCCCAAGGACCACTCTGTTGCGTGGAATTATTTCCGCAAAGTTCCGAACGCTTCGGTGGATTACTTCATGGGCTTGATAGGTCCTCGTACGGCTGAAGACAGTCAATACCTCGGTTCTGTTACGGTCGCGTCTCACTTATGGTGCGGCATAACTGGCGTCAATTATTATGTGTGGATCAAGGATGGACCCGAGAAAATCAATATTGGGCGGGATGCAGCGAGAATGGCCCACGGTGTGAGTGAGGCGACACGTAGTTCAGTACCATGTGACTAACAGGTCCATCGTCCCTTAGACCCTATTTCCAAACTTAGAAATGGAATCTGTGGACAAAATGATTCGCGACGGATTGCGATTGATCAAGGACTGCATCATTGATTTTTCCAAGCAGCTTGACCCTGATGCTGACACCACACACCTTGAGAACACATTCTTTGAGTGCGACTTCAACTGGCGTTTATGTCGAAGTAGCATTGCAAATGCAGCCAAACGCACTGTGGGCCAGAGGTTCAAGAAATGGTTCGGGCGGGCCTTCAAAGGGGTTAAGCGTTTCCGTGGTGACAGCGATGGCCCTTATACCCTGGCTGAGGAAGGTCCTTCCCTCCGCCCTCCGCCCTCCGGATCAATGACCCGCACCACCCGCTCTGCCACTCGGCAAGCTCGGCAGGCTCAGAGTTCTTCCCACAGTCGTATCATTGCCATCCCTGAGGCTATGACAATCGATGATCCGGAAGACAAGACGGAGCAAACTGAAGATGTTGGCGTTTGACGACTTTTCGATACATATGCTTTTTCCCGTCGCTACTGTTTGGTGGAACTCCACCATCTTGAGTCTCGAGAACCGAGACTGCAAATATTTTTCTTCTTTTCTTTTTTTTAATTTCTCGTCACGGTTATTGCCCTTCAAACAATGGGAACATGTTACTGAGTTGTGTTTTCTCCTTGATGAATCCTTGGGCTGTGTGCATACTTACATATGTAAGTATATATGTACTTGTGCCACTAACTCGCTGATCTTTTGAAAACTTGAAATGCTTCACTGAGGGTTTGCACAACAACCACACAGACTGAACATACTAACATCGTACAAGGAAATGGCCTGTAGTCAG
Organism: Tylopilus microsporus; assembly: GCA_038093755.1. NCBI lineage: Eukaryota > Fungi > Basidiomycota > Agaricomycetes > Boletales > Boletaceae > Tylopilus > Tylopilus microsporus. The sequence continues at coordinate 6,175 of JBBPSU010000337.1, read as the reverse complement.
TTATGGCTTGGAAATCAGACCGCTGGTGATGAAAATGAAACGTCTTTGCTCTGTTTTGCGTCCCTCCTGAGCGCTCTGAGACTGAGTAGATTGCATTGACATGTGACTTACCAGCACCACGGGCCGATGTTATTTTTACCACGGGCCAACTCAGACTCTCAGCCTGGTATTGGAATGAGCGTGGATGAACTCATTGTCAATCTGGTGCGCTATACCTGATGGCACTGGCGGTAAACAGACTCACATGGTACTCAGGGAATGCTTGCAAGCATCAGGGACTTCCGAGTTCCTTGACAGAGTGGACAGCATGGACACGACCAACTCTAACCTGATCAGTGGTTCGGTGTCAGATTCTATAGCAGGTGCCTGTCGTTATACACTTGCTCTATCGTGATTCTCGAAGACTAAGTATCCTAATCACCTTTATAGTTTCCTTGTTGCGGACAAGGTTACCGTCGCGTCAAGTCTTCCAAGCATCCCAACCCAACGCAGAATATCTTCAGCTCCTCTGTTGAGGAAGGCACTTTTGAAGTATATCCTGACCCCTGCAGCAGCTTTACGTGAGTGCTCAGGTTCATCTCGAAAACCACCATCATCCGAATCATTCAACCAGAATATGACAACGACTCTGACAATCCCAACGCTCCCTACCGTTCTGCCCATGAAAGCCCACCTACGTCACGACGTTGCCTTGGACAAGGCCCGCAGGACCACTGACTATCTTGGTGTCCAAGTCCCAAGCGAGGTCGGAAGTGATCCACCGAACAGAAAGCCAAGGATAGACGCCCTCCGCAACCCTTTTGGAAACACCGACGATGAAGAAGAGTCGGCTGACGAGAATGTTGTAGAAGTCAATCTCACATCATGGGGACTGGACGCCTTCATGGAAAGGAACAAGGCAAACAGCCGGAGAAAGGGTAAAGGGAAGGCGAGGTCAGACATTCCACACGTCAGCGAGCCGGTGCGTACTGCGCAGTGTCGCCAGCGACACTCCCGACCGAAAGGTCCGGTCCATGAGTGTTGGCACGTTGAATGACTTCGGCTCAGATGGTGCGTTCTTGGACGCCGATGGTGGACCCGACAGCCTGGGCGCATACGACACTCGGCAGACCTTGACCAGTTTCAGTCTCCACAACCGCCACTTCAGCGCCACGGCCATCGTGCGTCTACTCATGTCCTCATCGAAACCCTTCCTGTACAACCACCTCTCCATTCCGTCCCTTTCCCTTCGGTCTCTGTTTCAGGACGGTCGTCTCCTGGTCCAAAAGAAATCCTAAGACCGGGTTCTCGTTCATCATGCTTAGATTTGCAAACCGCACATGCGCGTACACAGTCCACTGGGAGCTTGGGCTCAAAGGCTTTGCTAAACGATGTCCCTAGCGATGAAAATGTTGATCTATCTGCTGTTCAGCCCCCATCTCCTAATTGTGCCTCTCGCTTCGACCAAAGGTGAATCGTGGTCGGACCATGTCGGGTGGGTTGATGGGAACGATGGCATCGAAGAAGATGACAATGGGTTCTCCATTCGTCCTCACTCACTCACCCTCCCATTCCTCTCACTTCGATCCAAAGACGCATGGTCGGACAATGTCCGTTAATTCCATGGGCACATGGATGCTGGTTCAAGACAAGCCCCGAACCACCTAGAAGAGATTCTCTCAACGAGAACATAGTCGTGCGCTGTCTTGTTTTTGTTCTACTGATGCTGACCCATGGTGTCTCCAGGCAAGTGATTCATGTCATTACTGGCATTTGATTCAAGGGATCGTTTTCAGCGGCTCAGGTACTTCTGCCATTTTGTGTTTGCGCTGCTTGCAGCTAGCGATACCGTTTGACTCATTGGATGTTGTCAGTTGGTTCGTTGTCGAATGGTAAGGTATGTGCACCATTGGTGCTTGCGCTGCTCGCCAGTGTTGGTTCGTGGTGTCTCCAGCCAGCAACGTCGTTTCGACTCACGATGGCACCGTTCGTTGCACCTTCTGTTCCTCAGCGTCCCCATCCATCCCAGTTTGTCATCGTTGTTCTGGTGCCCCTACCTTTCTTTGCAGTTCGCAGCTCGGCAGAGCTTTATTCCACACGGGCGTCGCCGAGAACGTTGGATTGTTGCTAGATGGTGGGTCTATCACCTACGTGCATCGTCTTGTGTTTGCGCTATTTGTGCTGACTCTGGTATCTCCAGCGTGCTCGTGCCGCCACCACATCCCATTAACTACTCAACCCAGCACGTCCAACGATATCTCAGGGACAACGGCGCGGAGTATACAACGATGACGACACGATGTGACCCACACAACCCCAACGACCTCGATGGCACCACCCTTGTTTTTCGTTCTCTCCGCGCCCTCGAAGCTGCCGCCGCAGAAGAAAAGGTGGCTTAGCGCATTCCTCGAGCAGGAACCCAATATTCCATGGCTGATCAGGGCCAAACCGCTCAAGGAGGTCTTAACGGAACTTATCATGCCGAAAACGTAGGGGTAACTGTCACACATCCCGTCCAAGTGAGTGTCTAGCACGTGTGCTGCAGTGCACGCATCTCAAGCTACGCAAAGTGGGAGGCCTCCACCTCAAGTTCAGGCCTACTAACACGGTCCGCGTTGACAAGCTCGAAGAAGCCGTGGCGCGATACCTTCATTCCCTCTGACGCCAACAATGAAATCCGAATGAGCACTCAGGACTGCGTTCGTGTCTCCCCAAGTCCCCATTGCAATGTAGAACTGAATAGATGCACACATTATTAGGTAAATTGTAGTCACCGTGTTTAATGGCCGCTTTCACGGATGCCAACACGTTGTTTGTATGTACAAATTTGCTACATATATAGGTGCACACTAGCCTCAATCCGGGTCTCAGCCCACTTTCACTTGCTCATGACTACAAGCGGTCGTAAACGACGGGCCTTCGATAACGTGGAGGGCGTGCCGTCTAAGAAGCAGAAGGAAGCCAGTCCGACTCGTCGAAGCCACCGAATAGGCAAAGGTACAGGAGGTGCCGTCGAGCAGCTTAAGAAGTGTGGTGATGCCATCGCTGCTGGCATGAAGCAGAGACCGGATCAATCGCTGCCGCCAGAGAGGGTCATAATCCGATGGCACCTGAAACACCCAAAAGGGCGAAAAAGGTATGTCTTGTGCCTTCACTTTCAACATTACCTACTACGACAACGACAGGGCCGACCTTCAACCCCGAAAGCTCTGCCTCTGAAGTTAGCTAAAGCAGGAGAAAGGTTTGGACTCAAGCTTGTGCGTCGACCAGTCTTGCTGCTACTAGTTGCTCTTTTTTGATACATGCATAGCCCATGGGCGAGCCTGAGGAGTCGCTTTCTACCGTAACGATTCCCAGCATTGCCAGAGGCCGGAAAATCCTAGCCGACGCACGAAGGCGCTATCACGAGAAGAAGGATGGCCATCACAAGAATAACTCTGCGGCTGCTGAGGGTTTACAAAGCGACGAAGACTGCTTGCCTGGTGACGAGGATGGTACTCAAGGAGAGGAAACCATGCCTGAGGTATCCGACACCGAAGACAAACGTTCCGACAGCAATGAGTCCGAGGAGGGCAATGAGAAAGACGATGGCGAAGACACGGTTTGTACTGCCACTGGCCTCGAGTTCGTGTACTCATCTTTCAAAAAATAAAATAGGATGGTTTTGATCAAGCAACTGACAATGAACTTCAGAGTGCCGATGACTTCAAACCTGCACCGAATGGCCAAGCAAACAAGGTCAGGATGACCTTCCCCGCTGTCATTGTCACTAAACTTTTGAAACAGGACACAAATGTTCTCGAAGAGCATTACGCTAAGAACCACCGTCCCCGGCCCCCTTCGCCTCCCAGGTTGCACCAATTGGCCCAGCGTCAGCAGAACGCGGCTTCCGGTGATAGCGACGAAAGCGATGATGACGCCCAGCACCACAGACAGAAACGTCATTCGAAAATTCCAAAGCAAGATCGTTGCGCAGACCCAACTCACCTTGGTTTCTATCCGCCGAAGTGGACAGACTTTCTGGAAGAGTGCAAAGTGGAGACTCGCACATACGCTGCTGTTCGCGACCCTTGGCCGCGCAGTAAGGCGGCGATGACGGGCTTCATTTCAGAAGCAATTGACATGATTATTGCACAGTGGAGAAGAGATCAACGGACTGTCGAGAGGGGATTCTACCCAAAGTATCGCCAATACATGTGCAAGCTGGTATGTGTTTCTATGCTACTCAAGCTCATACTTGGCTGACTTCGCCAGCTTTTTGAAGACCTTGCTTCTTGGCGCGGTGAGCTTAAAAAGGCTGCAGCTTGCATTGTCCGTGCAAAGTACAATCTTTTCCCTCCTGATGGCAATCACCTCTCGAAGGCTGAGACTCGCCGGTATGTGAGGCAGGCGGCTGTGGACTTGATTAAGAAGTCAGAATTCGCGCACGGCGAAAAGGACGATGCAGTATGTACTCGTCTTATAACCTTAGCAAATCCCTTCCTCGTGTTTCTAGGGCCACACCAACAATTTCGGACATCGAGCACTTCGCGAACTTCTCCACGTCTTCCTTTTCAGTCGCGAGAGTCGCATTGGCAACCTCCGTCCTGAAGAGTTTGGAACTCGCATTCCAAACAGCACGTTAACCCTTGCCGCCACTGCGGTAAGTAATACAGCACCGCCGGTATCTTTCTGACATTCTTTCGAAGGTACGGTGCATTCTCGATGGGTACAAGATGAATGGCAAAGGGAAATATCCTTACTTTAGCAGGGAGAACTATCGTTCCAAATGGCTCAAGTACAATGGACTGATCACACAGCTTGAGGAACATGTGGTGCACAGTGAGAAGCTTGCAGGACTCTGCCGTGAAATTGCGTGTACTGGCATGTATGTATCATCACCTCATGTTCATGATCATTACGCAGTGCTGACGCCAAGGCGTTAGTGCAGGTGGAGGAGCAGGCGGTGCTGACTCGGATGATAACACTAGCGATGGAGAGGACTACGCCATTGACCTAGACTAGATTAACGATTCCTATACCTACTAGTAGATGTGATGTGATGTGATGAGTGTGAGTCTCATGAACTCATGCCAGTAGTTTAACTCGATGTCCTTGGCTGGGGCCCAAGTACCGCTGCCAAGTTCTTCAAACCTCTCCGATATTATACACGACGCGGAGGTGGACGAGAAGCAAGAGCCTGCGTCTGAGGGCGAGAGCGCAGAGGACACCACAGCCGCTGAACCCGCCAAGGATGGATCGAAGAAGCCAAGAAAGTTGATCAGTGACGAGCATAGAGAGAGCGGTGGCGTCAAGTGGTCAGTCTACAATGCGTACCTCAAGGCCTCGTGCGTTATCTTTCCCCGTCGTATTGGACATGGTTCATATTGAGTCTTTTGATCATCTGTTCGCAAAGTTTGGGGGTCGTGGAGAAGCTGTGGGTTCGGGTGAGTGGGAGCTCGACGAGAGACGGCCTCTTTCCGTTACTGAATAGCGTGTTCAGGAATGGGGCCAGGCGTATGGTAACAGCACGACGTTCGCGCCGTATTCGTTCGCCTCCACTGCGTTGACAGAAAACGAGGCATTGATGAACGGCTTCGTTCCCTTCCACGACACCGCCCACTACTCGAATCCCTACTATCACGTTCAGACTTCTCACAAGCTGTTGTGGTTCACCATTCCCGATGCGAACGAGGAGCCTCTGTTTTACGTCGGCATTTACGGTGCGATTGGCTTGATGACGGCACTTGTCAGTATCACGTCGACTGCGGTTCAGTACATGGGTGCGCTCAAAGCATCTAGACGGATCTTCAAGCAACTGCTGGAGGGCATGGTCAGGCGTTGGCATGACGTCACACCTCAAGGTAAGACGAGGTCTCCGATGCGGCCTACCCGCTGGTTAGCTGATGGAGAGTGGAACAGGTCGCATGCTCAACTGGTTCAGCAAGGATGTTGAGACGATAGACAACAACTTGGCTGGTTCGTTGTCAGCTGTGGATTCGTCCTTGGCCACCTTTGCTGCTGCCATTCTCACCGTCGCGTGCGTGTTTCTCTTGTCCTTTCGCGTGTGAAACTTGTAGGACTGACCCACAGTGTCGTATTCCCGTGGTTCTTGATCCCCGCCGTTATTATTGGGTACTTCTACCGCCTCCTGGCTATCGGATACTTGAGCACCGGCCGTGATCTCCGTCGTATGGAGTCCAACTCTCGATCACCC
>JBBPSU010000335.1:0-14380 GCA_038093755.1 Tylopilus microsporus | reverse complement strand
ACAAATCAAATCATATAAAGATGAAAGAGGGAGTCCGGTGATGAAATCAACAGAGATGTCTTCCCATGGATGTTCAGGGATAGGAAGGGGTAGAAGTTTTCCTGCCAGTGCCTTTTGCTTACCCTTCGTGAGGGCGCACGTCTGGCAAGAGTCTACGTAAAGTTTGGCATCTTTAGTGATACCGGGCCACATCAGGAAATTTTTAAGGAGCTGATATGCCCCTTCAAATATGATCTGATTGTCACCAAGTTGACATAAGTAGGTAAATCTATATATATCATTATCTTCTTCTAACCATGTTGTTAATATATAGTAAATTCTTTATATTTACTGGCAAATATTCTATCAATTGCCATTCAAATATCAATATAATATTCAACAGATAATGCCTTCATAATTCTGGTGTTGAATTGATAATGTCTAATGATATTGAGAATGTGATGTTGACATCTGATCAAATCACACTCATAGAGGTATTTAGTAACATCCAAAGCTCTTTTTCACTCATTATGTTTTTCTTATGATATATGATTATCATATGTATCTTACAGTTCAATGATTGGCATCTGCCCAGAGTGTGACATCTTGCTAGAAAGTTATATATAAGCTATCTTTTGGCCATTACAACCACAATGTTGATAGCTCAACAAACAAATATATTTCTTGATTGATATTCTACTATTTGATCAGTCTAATATCAACTTTATCATGCTTTTGAATCATGATAAGAAATGACAAGTGCACATAGTCTCTTATCATAGACCCTGATGCTGACCCAGAGCTCGCTCTCTACAGGACTTGCAGAGTTGGTTTGGAAAGCACAACGTAGGATGCACACACACAACTCACATGACGATCCCAACTGCGCCATTGAAAATTGCTCCAAACAACATTGCTTGTCCGTGGCCTTGGTGCGCTTGGCCTGACTCGGATGCGCCGTTTTGGCGTCAGAGCATCATTGCAAACCTTTTCGAGCGCGTTTTCGATGCTTTCTCTCGGCAGGCCTGCGTCTTTGACGTGTCGGATGGCCACCACCAAGAGGCTGTTAGGCTCGTCTGGGTTCGCAGAGCTACCCACTGTGCGGAAGCATGTCAACCTTGTCATTGGCATTTGTTGGCTGGCGACGACTGACCTTTTGCGGCAGACAGAATGTCCTGGCATGGACGAACACGAATAAGCCTCTCAACAGAAGAAGAGTGTGTCCGAGTCGGTCCTTACACATGCAGCTTTATGCCTTTGGACTTTTCAGTGTCCTCGATGCCTTTGCAGTGCTTGATTTTCGACCACTGGGGACGTGGGTCAGCCTCAGAGACTCAGAGCACGACGAACAATCGGCACATTGCTATGGCTGGCGAAACACGTCGAGGTCATTGAGAACGACCGTGAAGATAGTGAGACACGTCTTTGAACGTGTCCCAAGCGAATGACCCTCAAGCACATCATGATTGAGGTAAAGTTGAAGACGCCGGCTCTCGAAGCCGTGCACTGGTGGCAGTGGCATCCGATTCGTGGAAAAAACATGTATATACGCTATAATGCGACATCCAGCAGTGTGCCTTCATTTAAGTATCAGCAGCAACAGTCAAGACTTCAGTCTCAACCTACTTCGTTGACGTCGAGTCAGTTCGTGAGCATTGCTTTGGGCTGGACTGTGCAGCCCGCAAGGCAGCAACAAGCTCAAAGTGGAAGAACGGTGTTGTCTCGCTGAAAAGAGGTATACTCATATAAAGTATGGGTGAGCTGCATGCCTTCAGCGCGGACGTTCTTATCTGCGTGAGCAAAAATCCTGGGCAGTGTCTCGAGTACCGGAGCGGTTGGTGTCACCTGTGTCCCGAATACTCTGCACATAGTTGAGTGGGTGCATACCGAAGGACCTCCTTGAGCGCGATGTTGTGCGGTGTCTGTGGGGTCGGGCGTGAAATTTAGAGAGAAAAACGCATGATATGTGGCACACGAACCACGTTCCGCGCAAATGGCCTCGACCAGCACTTTAGAGTATTGCAGAATGGCAAACCACATATTTCGCTGCGCCTCACGCATCTCGACTGCGAAGAGGCATCAGTCACGGTGATGATCACTCACTAAACAGACTGTATGGCTGCTTCAATGAGAAGTCTTTCCGGCCAAAAAACGCTCAGACTCCTCATTTGCATGGAAGGACATCGAAATCAGACTGAATGTGAGCAGTAGAGCATTATGACACACCCGAATCAGATCCGAATCGCACCCCCCTCCGAGGGTCACCTTCCTTTTGGATCGACCTTGTCCGTCCCATATGATTAATGAAAACCTGCCCGGATCCAGGAATACACCCTTGACTGCATGGCGACGCACTAGCCGGCGTATTCCACTGCTTCCTAGACTCATTTGATCAGGAAGCGAACTGAAGAGTTGGAGATTAGATACGCAAACACTCAAGCAGGATTGAGCTCACTAATCGACGAGCCATCTCCTCGAGTGAGTGTTGAGGCGCCTCTTCAAAAGAACATGGTCGACACACCGGATGACCGCAACGTTACGTCGCACCACGCAACGCCAGCACAACCTCCTCGCCCAACTCTCCGACTCGAGAGGCTTTCTCCCAAACGAGCGACCTCCAAACGATCATACTCTTGTCAACATCGCCCATGCGTGCGTGCGTCGGTCGACGTCAGCATTGTCCCCGAGAGTCATAACAGCCCGCCAGTGAATCTCCACGATCTTGTCCCACGCACACAGCGCATCAGTCGTCTGTGGTGTGTCGTGCAGCCCCTGCGCACGATGAGGCGGTAGCGCAAGCATTTGCGGGACGCTAGGCTCAATGTGGGGTCGCGGCGACCGACAGAGCTGGATCATGGACTCGAGGTGGTGCAGGTACGCGATGGTTAGAATAAGATCTCACCTTCGTAAACTTGATCCGCGAGATGCTGCGATACACAGAGCCCTCGGATAGTATCGGGCTGGATCGCAAATGACTTTAGCCAACGCAAGTCCTTAGCGTTCAGGTGGCCTCCCGCCCTCGCCAGGACTCCGAAAAGAATGACAATAGCGCTGCCGTGAAATCATGGCGATCCATTGAAATGCTGACGCGATGGATGATCAGACACATCATTGTCATCAAAGAAGTGTAGAGCACCGTCAAGAGTATAGCGCGCGCGAGTTGCGGGAGAGCGCAGTTGAAATGCAATCAGCCGAACGTGCCATCGATCGGCGGCCTGCCTAAGAGTGGTCGACCGGGCAGTCAAGGAAAACCAGCGATAGACTGCTTACCATTCGGGCAGGGTTTCTAGAATCCCCGAGTCCCATAGATGGCCATCAGATGGGTGTAAGTATTCGATGAGAGCCCAATGAGCAGGTTCGTAGAATCGCTGGACGACAGCGGCGAGACGGGATATATCGGCAGCGGAGGGCTTGGCGTCCATTAGAAGAAGTCAATCCACTAACTCAAACGTGCTCGTCATGGGATCACTATTCGATGAAGCTATGATATGGGCCAAGATGGCAGAATGATGAGCGACGAGACGCTCATTTTGCAAATAGAGAAAGAGACTCACGAATGGACTCCGATACGTCCAAGGAAGGTCGTGATGGTCTTGTCACTCAGTCCCTCAATCGTACGACGACAACCGCCGTCCTGAAGGCGCTCAAGACAGGCTCACGCAATGGACAACTCCCATCTGATACCAAAACAAATGCCTGGCTGATCTGGGAACAGTTCACTGCTCGCGACACCATTGCCCGCCTTGTGGAGCGCCGCAAGGAGCTTGTCATACCCAGAATCGGTCTGCTTGCCGGCAACCACGACCAGAAGTCGCCGAACGAAGGTGATGACAGCGAAGGCGTTTGGCGGCGTCATCACTTTTGCCGTGACCTGCTCGAGCACCATCATGAGCAAGGGACTAGCGAATGACCCTACGTGATGCATATCGGAAGAGGAGGAAGATTGCACGAGGGCAGACATGGCTTCCATGTAACGGTATGGAGTCTTGAAACACCGTTGTGCACACTCATCCAGGAATGCTACGATCGCGTTGACCTCGTCTGTCAGTGGCGCACCATCGGGTGCCTCGGTACCTTGACCTCTGCGAACGAAGTGGAATGATAGAGCTGCCAGCCATGTCTCTACTTCGTTCGGGTCTTCTTGGAACAACACGCTCTCGGACAGAACATACGGTAAAGTTCCTTTAACGTTGCACGAACAGCATGCAGACAGCCGTCACAAAACGTTTTCAACAGGACATAGAGATATGTGAGACATGATGAAGCTGAGGAGGCAAGACATTAGTCAAACGATGACACAATAACTTGAAGGAGGGTTTCACTTACCAACTTTGCCAGCCCAAGCGAATTGGTCACTTCCGCTTAGCATACGAAAGACGTGTAGTTGCTTGTCGCTCTGCAACGCAGTAGAAGCTTCTTTCTCCTGGTCTTCCTGTTTCTCTGAACCTCCATTGTCGCCAGAGAGCGAAGCTGAAGAACCCTCTACCAGATTGAGGATCGACTTCCCGACTTCGAACCTAGCTTCAGCGACAACATCCGGTAAGCATTCTTAGTAGTAGAGCCAAAGAAGCCTATGTGAGCTCTCGCTCAGCAGAGCGTGCCTGGTCGTGTTCGAAGAAAATGAAAAAGCTGCGAAAATGCGACAATGACTTGGAACTCTGTGCACGTCGCCTTGCTTCTTTTTCAACTTCTCCTCTCCCTCATGCAATTTCCACCATCCTGAATACTAGTACCACCTCGACGAGCTTTCTCAAGCGTTTAGCTAGGACGAGCGCGGTACAATGCTGTACAATAGGGGTCGAGGCAGCAACCCTTTTGTAAACAGCGCCTTTGCTCCTACTGAGGGAAGTGAATTTTCCATTGAAAGTGGGGAAGGTGATGGATCGTACAGTTCGTTGCTACCCGATAAGCGAATGCACAGGGACCGCTCGAGAGAGGACTTGACATGCGAACGAGATATTGGCAATCAATTTTGAAGAAAGTCGTGGCTCGAGCGTGAGCGAAGCCGCAGACCGATACCTAATATAGACGTGTGTTACTCCGGCCTAGTCCTCGGACAATGGCGTACCCACCCAGCGACGAGCTCAGGACGTGCTGCAGCTACCTTGAGAGCCAGCTCTAGTTGTCGTGGATCTTCGTTCACTTTCAACGATCGCAATACGTTCTCCAGGATTTTGTTGTATATCTTGCCTGTGTAGAAACCCTTTCGTTGAGTGACTTCAAAATCCTCTTGGTCGGCGACACCATCCTCGCCGGCTTGACGAGGGTACCACCCACGGTCAAACAAATGCCTTGCCCCGGATGGGTACATATGGCCAAGAGGTAGTGGTGTACGACATCGGCTGGGGCATGCGCGCCCCAGCCCTACTCCAAGGCTTTCAACAGTAGCGCGATCGTACAATCATAGAAGCTACCACAATCTCAGTGCGCGTTATTAATACGACAAATTCAGCTTACTAGTACCTGCGAGATTGTCACTTCGTCAAATAGTCTCAGTTTTGTTGTTCGTTTGATTTTCGGGTCCGACCAAACGCCCTCCCAACAAACTTAGAGAAATTTCTGAATAAGCGTGTATTAGTCTTGAACCAGGCCCTGAACATGCTCACGAATACTTCGCGACGTTACTCCAGGAAGGCTGACTTGACCAATCACGCGGTATCTTGGCCGACCATAGACAAAATGAATCAAACGTATCGAATGTTCTATTAAGCTCAAGTTGAGATGGCGTCGCTGGTATTACGACAGGTGCTTACCAGGTCTTGTGAGAATGTTATCTCTTTCGCTTTCCTTGCCCATTCTGCACATGTGAAGTAGATCGTAGTTTCTGCATTGTGATGAACGACAAATGGGAAGAGAAATACACGACTATCACCTTGTTGTCCCAGGGGAAAGCCTCGTATAGTAACTTGCGTTCCCGTCCACCGCCGAACGCGAAACAGCTTGAGTGTAGCAAGAATCAGCTCGTTATTATTGCCAGTGATGTAAGAGCTCAGTTTTTGTATCCACTGCGACGAAAGAACCAACTTGATAATAGGAACGCCGCAGGAGAGTGGTCCAGGAGGTAGCGAGAGAACAGCGAGATCAACGAAGAGAACAGCGAGGTGACAACAGCTTATGTTGACTCATCTGCAAGGTATTTAGTTTGCGAACATACGTTGAGATTGAGGCGCACTTCACTGACTTTTCCGCAAATATCGAAGAGATCTTTAGCGGCAAGCGAGCCATCCATCCAAAGTCTGGCCAGAGATGTTCATCTTGCGGGGCTATTATCTCGCCATGTTTCGAAGAAAGCTTTGATCGCAGTGGAAATGGACCTACAGGAGTGCTTTGTTAGCGCGAGAACGACCATAACCAACCACAAACCTTTGGAAATCGTGTTTTGATCCTGTGTGTTGCGAAGCGCTTGTTTTATGTCGTGTGCGTTTTTAAATGTGAATATAAATGCTTGAGGTCCTTTTGTTAGATGAACCATGCTCAGGCATCGTGAACTTGGAACTTTTCCCCTGGCAAGTAAGTGACGGACGGTCACGGTTGTTTGGATCCAAAGCCCTTGCCAAACAAACACCTGTCGTTATTATCTGAGTCGGACTTGGCACGGATTAATGACTCGTTAGCCCAAATCGAACTACTGGCCCGGCCCGGGGCCCTCCTGGGCTCTGAGGCACACCATTCATGCAGTGCGTATCTGTATTCGACACCTGTAACTCGACTTGAAAGTACATAGCAACGTCATATCTAATCGCAACACCTCAGAGGTAAGCTTCCAATCTCTGATCCATAAGACACCAAAGACGGTCAACATATGAGCGGATGGAAGGAACCACGGAAGAGATTGCTAAAGCTCACCCAAGGTTTGAAACGCCGCACCACCACTTCTCGCTGCGGAGCCTACGGCGAAGCTTTTCCCTCGGTTTCCTTGTGTTTCAAGGCCCGTGTTTTTTGGCGTTGAAACACTACTTGAATTGGTTGGTACGTGCTTTCGAAACTTGTTTTATAGGAGTTTTCAGGACGTAAACCTGAACTTAGCCGCGCGATAGCGGTGAAGAGTTTGAAGAGGGCCATGTCGGGATACAGTCACCGGCGGGTTAGGTATGACTCGAGCGAGGCAATGTAAACCTCACAACGTTCTTCTGGCCAGGAAAGAAGCTAGCAAAGTATAGTTTTGCGGGGAATTTTTGTCTGTCGTAGGACTTGGAGTGCGTGGCCAGTATGCGGCAACCTTGGAATGCACAACTTAGTTTCATTCATTGGACGCCGCAGGGAATTCTATTCGTCTCCTTCCGAAAAGTCTCCATCACCTCGATCGAAACCATACATCTCATACAACTCGGAAGCATCACCCTCATCACCTGATCCATCACTATTCCTATTGCTTTCCTCCTCGGACATTTCCCAGGCAAGAGTATCCAGATCTGCGAGCGAGAGACTGGGATCCAGGTCATTCAATTCATAAGCCGATGACTCAGAGATAGGAGTGGTGGCACAGCAAAGGGAAGGTCCGTCTGTGCCGCCCGACCTACTCTCTCCTTCCCAGTAGTTATTTCCTGGCAGCTCCCAGTCTACATCAGAAAGTGAGAAATCGTTGTCAAGGTCATCGAGTTCGAGGGCCGCATGACGTGACGTCGCAGAAATAGCGGGCATGTGGTCGACAGGCGCGGTATCGGTATGTGAATGCGCATTGATTGACTCCGTCTCGTCTACCGCAGTGTCCAGGAAATGAGAGTAGGCGTGGCCCACAGCAAGGCCCCAATGAAATCTCATGAGCATGTCGCGATCCGCGAACCTTTGCGCTGCGGCATCAGAATAGAATAGAAATATGAAGTGCAAAGTGTAATATACCTGTTAACGTAGTAACACCTCCAATCGTCAGAATCCTTTGCTAGACAGGATAAAGCAGTGTTGTCTGGGTGCAACCGGCCTTCGGCAAAAGCGGGAATCAGATGACATCCTCGTAGCACCTCTGCGGGATCAACGAAGTCGAAGGCGTCTGTGCTGGCCATTGGAGTGAAGCGCACCATATCAAGTGCGAGTCCATTACTTCGGGGATCAGGTGGGACCAGTTCGAAAAATCGGACGTGTAAAAAGTCGAGTCGCCGAGGACTATAATCCTTCAGTCCTGGGCCAATGTACTGAACATTTGCATGATATATGCCGATGATGCGTGCATAGCAAAAACGATGTGAGGCTTCCGAGCCTCCTCTGGGTCCGCCGGCCAACATAATTATGTCTCGGTGGTCAGTGTTTGGGTTGCAGGTATCCTGACCGCGACGGACATCGTACGTTGTGTAGTTGAATCGAATTATTTTATGCCCGTAGATGCGGCCACTTTTGAACAACACATGATCGAGAGAAGCCTCGGATGCATGGTAGCTATTATCTAGACCTGGGAGTACGGAGCCGGTACTCGGGTCCGAGACACTGGAGTGAAGTGATTTGATTCGAGGAAGGAGGTACCGCTTCAGTTTTCGAACGAAGTCCTATCTGTTTATTCAGTCTTGGTCAAATGAGATACTTAGTCCATACCATTATCGCTGGATCGCCTGCATTTTGACGAAGGAAGTGATCGAGATTGATTGGGTTGTGTTGTGATCTCCCAATATTGTAGCTTTCGTCTGGAACATTTGGCACATGTTCTGGTGAGCCGCTCATGATTTTGGACTCAAGAACACGTCTTATCCTGGCTTGTCGTCGCTCTATTCGAGTTAATTGACGAGTAGAATTCTTTTTACTGGTGCGTGTGTATCTGCCTTTCCCGACTCTATGCTCCCGTTCGCCCTGAAGAAAATCAAGACCCAGGTAACGCACGATAGGCAGTTACTCACCGTCTGTGTTGAGTAGGAATCCGTGGTTCCAAACATTCGGATTGAAGCTGTGTAGTCACTGAGCGCATGAAGTTTGTACGTACGGAGATTGAGAGTTTTTGGTCTGCGCGTTGATACAGCGACAGTGGAGTTCCTGCCCTCATGCCGCGAGCGAGCGCGAGCCTCGCAACGTTGGCGTCCTTGAGCCTCACACTTGAGCTCTTTCGTGTCAAATACCGGGCATGTTTCGGCCACGAAAGAGCGTATGGCGTCACCGAGAGACCGCGTGACATTATCCATCACACGAAGCGTCTCATCAGTATGCATTCGCAGTTTGGCAAGTCCGTGCCAATGACAAAGCAGGAATAGGAGCCTGAGCACGGCGATGTTGTGGGGTTCGGGTAGCAAGCCTTCAAAGACAGGGAAAGCGCACTGCGAAACTCAATTTAGTCAAAGGTTTAGAATGATGGGCACTAAAGCGCGCTGCATACCTGGAGCAGATCTTCGAAATCGTGGGCCGCGATTCTCTTCATCTCAGACGCGTTCTTTGAAAAGCACCGAATCGTATCTTTTCCGAATATAGGGACCTGGCGGTATCTGTACACATTTGTACAAATAGTGGATAAGCAAAGGTCGGCGACGAGGTTTCGATGACTTGCCTTCGATCGAGTTCACATAGTTTGTTGCCTCATAAGCTCTCGACCATGCGTAGAAGATGGGTCAAAAGAGCTTTCCACACGCCAAGCTCAAACTCGTGCAGTAGATCGACTACAAGCATCGAAAATACGTTGAAGCCGCAAACACCCAGTCTTTCTGAAAAGGCATCCTACGATTGTCAGCATGCCAAACGATGTGAATCAGTTGGACTTGAATCCACACCTACCTGAATGGGAATTAGGGACTCGTCTTTGAGAAGCGTCTGAACATGCGCGGAGGTGACAGCGTAGTTTTGCTTGTAGATAAACCTTCGTGCCTTGAGGATTTTGCTTCGTCGCTCGTCGTCGGCAACCCGAGCCAATAGCTGTCGCTCAGACATATCTATTTGACTGCCCATGTCCGGGACATTTTCCATGGGAACGGTGCACCTTGGGCATGGGCATGTTCCAAGGTTCCGTATACATGCGATCAACACCCTATACAGACGAAAGTAATATGATGTCAGTAGATAATCCAACAGAACAAAACACACTTCTCTGGGTAATCAGCAGAATACGTGAATATGCGAGGGTAAAAGCGTCGCTTGACGCCATCGCAACAGGTAATTACGACCCCATGCAAATAAGCGTCCAAGAATTCCTCATCAAGCAGTATCTTCCACTGCTCGTGGAAAAGCTCCCGCTGACAGTGAGTACGAAGGGCGTCGCTCGCAGCTTTATTACTTAAATGTTCTGCCAGGAAATCCTTGAATTTGTCTGGTAACTAGAGAAAGAATAAGGCTGGTTTAGAAGAAAACTGCACAAACATACCGCCTGAAAGTACGCTGCATGGGAACAAAGGTCACTGGTTGGTTGGCACCTGCGGTACTTTGATTCATTGCCGAAATATATGTAGAGTGGCCACAACTTGACGTCACCGAACGAAGTCAAATGAGTCGAATCGGACCAGAACATCAATGCCACGACGACGCGAGGCAAATCGCATCCCAGCTCTGGTGGAGTATCTTGGAGTGCCTGATTCGCCTGAAGGAACGCTGTTGATGTGAATAGTTCGCCGTGGACTCTGACGTCGTGGTCCCGGTGAGGTGGGTGCCATCGCAGTTCGTACGGCTCGAGGTGGAAGTGTGATGCGTGGACCGGATTTGTGATCTTTTCCTTGATGATCGAGAGGAGAGGACGGTGATAAAAACCGCCGACCGTATAGTCCTTTGGCCCTGGGTTCCTTGATTGACTGTGGAATGGTACCGATATCGTAACAGAAGAGCATTTCCAACCGTCGTCCTGGTCCAACCACTCCGGGGCGTCTCCATCAAATTGATTGTGTCCGAGCTGCAAATCAATGGTACCCCATGCAGTCTGGGACACGGAAGAGGGCTCAAAGGCAGGGTCACCGACGATATCGAGCAGCTGTCTGAAACTTTCCTTGGTTTTTTGAGCCCCATGGTTCCAGTACCAATCCCCGAGTCGCATCGAGCTTTCATTGGGGTACAGGTGATACAGATTCGAGACAACCGACTCGGAGGGATCTGAGTTGATACATGCTGACTGCATGCTCTCGACAGAATAAGGATCCTCTGGATCATGGGGGGGAGGCGAGTCAGTGCTGTATACACGGAAAAGTCCAAACGTATTTATCTTGGTCCTGAGTAGCTTGCGCAGCGAAGCGTAGAGGGAGCGGGTAGACTGCTTTAAGGAGGTGGAGGGAGTAGTTTGAGGCGACGGAGCGGGGATATCTTGTTCTGGGGTCATTTGCGAGTTTGACAAAGCTTCGGAAGGAGGGAGAGGGGGTAGGTTTTCCGGGAGAACGTCTCGGTATCGTAAAGGAGGTCTGCGATTGAGGCGTCGCGACCATTCGTGTGCTAGATATGGCTGATTGTCAGATGGTTGCTGCGGCAATAAAACTGCCTAAAAAGCTAAAACTCAGACCGAACGGTAAACAAGTAAGCTTATTTCTTACCTGCTGTAGATCTGATGAAGCCATGTCTTCAAGGATTTCCGGAGCACCAGTCTCAGCGGAAGGAACATTTGTGACTTCGTCACCAGCAAAGGATCCTCCGCCCGGGCTGGGAGCCCTACGCCGGGCTCTTTTGGCGTGATAAATCTCCTTTGCCCTGGCAAGGGCACCCGAAAGTCGCTTCTTGCCCTTGCGACATCCCTTCTCGTGGCGGGAAAAGGATCCTATGTCACTGTAAGAGCGGCCACACACACACATTTGTGTGAAAGTTCTTCCGTCGCTATCGGCCATTTTACCCACTTAGGTTTTCCGATGTTGAAGTCGTTCAGGCTTCAAGCTTCAAGCTTGGACGAGGTAACGTGAAGACATAACATTGTGACAAATGTGACAATGACACATGGGTAGCCGAATAAAAACGTGGAATAATCGAAACAGTACAGTTTTCAGTACAACAACACGCGCCTTGAAATGGTAGAGTCTGAGTCTCGAAATACACGACTCACAAGAACAAAGGGAAAATAGAATAAAGATGTGAAGTAAAGGCAAAGGGATACATTGTTATCGTTGAAACTTGCAACTTATCCGAGTCTGATAATCCGACAAGCCGAAGACTCATGAACTCTTACAACAGCAAGGTCTGCTATAAGTGCGGTACTCAGTCCCATCTTCGTTTCTGTGGAAGGATAATCTTACCGAGTAAATTGATCCGGTGTTGGTAGAGGTGCGAGAATTGTTGACGAGAAATCCAGCATGTTGAGCTTGGCAGCTATATCGAGGCACCGTTCCACGGGGCGGTTCAGACCAGCCTGGTACGCCGCCTTAACCTCTCGAACTGCAATATCACCTACGAAATGACGCAAAAGGCCCTCGGACTCCACACATGCACGCTCAGCATCCACGAGTGCAGCAGTCAATGTAGTCTTTTTTTGCAGCGCAATGGTAAGCCGCCTCCCAAGGACATCTCGAGTAGTGAGTCCTGCATTGACTTGCGACTAAAAGCTTGGTGAGCTCAGCAAAAAGACGACATATCTACAATTCCCACCTGGGATTGAGATTGTTTTTGAGCTTTTTCGTAGTATTCACGAGCTACTCCCTGGACGACAGCAAGGGAATCCTCCAGGCTCACAGTGGGAGATTCTTCAAACAACCTTTGGTCTGCGCTGGAAAGATCGGAAATGGGGATGCTGTAATGTCGTATCTTAGGGGTGTTTGCCATCTTGATGAGGCCAGCAGCACAAGGGAGTGGGAAATGAATCAAGAGCAATGTGTCATAAAATATATACTGGCGTAAACAGCGTGACATGCTGTTTTGGGCCACGGCGTGACGGGTAATATCATTTCATACGCAAGAGTACTAGTACATGTCCGGGCGCGTCGGGCCAATGCTTCGATGATCGTTCACCTTCTGCTTGGCGCAACGTACTTAAGCACCGGACACGACGATCCTTTCTTGCCCTCTTTCCCTCACTGCATCTCTCACGTCCTCATCTTTTCGCAACCCACCTACCTCATGATTCCAGTACGGGTGATCCTCTTCGTGCGGAAATGCTGCCATCGCATTTGCCGTGCGAAGTGGAATTTAGCGCGTGGAGATCGGTTGCTGCATCGGGGTGGTGAGCAAATAATAGCTGTTTAGACACTGTCGATACTTACTTGCTAGCAGGAGATCTGGGGCCATTTGTCTGTTTTGCTGCTCATTGCCCATGAAATACCATTTTACATCTTTCGCAGGTCCGAAGTACACCAACCGCCGACGTAGAGACATACTTTATCGAATAGCTTGACAAGATACTCTCCAGCTTGACATATGGAATCGAAGGACGTGATTTTGGCGGTATCAGTCACGACGTGAAACGTTCAGATGAACTCAAGCGCCGTGGACGAATGCAAAAAAGCTAGATTGAACGTGTACTCGACGGGTAAGAAAAAGAAGACACGTACTTGTCCCAGCAGATGAGCATGCCTCTTGCGGACCTCCGAAAGCAAGACCCTTCGCCATCAGAGATGCCCCTGATGGAAGCATCTCCAGCGACAGTGCTCGACCAAAAATGTGCATAAGCACTTCTGCTGCATGCGTGGAATACGCAAACTTGGATTGTTTGTCCGTCCGGTTGCCCAGAGTCCTCAACGCACACATAAACTATAGGTTTCATTGTGACGCGCCCTGCCATGCGGCCCGCTCCCTTTCGCACTCTATATAGGACGAAGGGTCAAGTTCGATGACCTGTTATCATAGATGATATATCAGCATTTGTCCTCTCAAAATGAACAAAATACAAACCTCGTTGTTTTTCATGAGAATTCCATTTACATTTGTCGGATCGAGTTTCGGTGCTGTCGAATAGCGGCGCCGCCAGTGTCGAATGGCCTCGTGGTTATTGGCGTCCCTTGCAATGTTGCCCAGCTTCTCGGACAAACACACGCAAAAGCCTAGGGAGGCACTTTAGTGAGTCCCTCCTCTGGTGCCGTGACTCGGAGCAGTTCTTACTACGTTCCCATTGTGTCCGCTCATCACGGGTACTATCACCCTCGAGCTCATCCTGCGTTTGTCGCAAACACTTGACGGTCTCTGTGGGCCGACCGTTAGATCCAGGATGCCACAAATGGTATGGTATACTACCAACCTCGGAATTTTGAACTAAAGAAAGATGCATTACCATCTATAAGTAAATGATCATGAGCAACTTACCTTAGACGAGGCGTTCGACGCTTCCTTCGGTGAGCTTGGAATTGGCATATTCCTGGCCAATTTGTTAGGATCGGTGCTGAGGAACGAAGCAACGATGCAACAGAGTAGGCTGAAGCGGCTTCATGTTGCTTATGGCCCTTTCGAGTGGGGTGACGCAGTGGTTCGCAAACTTTAATAGTGTTAAGACCGTGACTTATCCTCCGATGAACTCCGGAACTCCGGAGTTCTGGTCGGAATGAGGCGTTGGGTTCAGCTTATGTGCTGCCCCCTTGCTTGGTCGCGTGCCTCGGATTTCGGAGCG
>JBBPSU010000334.1:2635-14404 GCA_038093755.1 Tylopilus microsporus | reverse complement strand
TCGCAGGAGACCTCCGTCGCAGGGACTCAAGGATACCCCACCATTGCGGGAATAGGCAGAAAAAATGTGGGGACCATTGCACTTCCTGGTTCCCATATGTCGTGTGCTGAACTACCAGCCGATCTCCCAGCGTCGAGCTTGTCACTTCTCCGACATACCTCAAGTCATGATTCCTCGAGCGGTGCACCGTCCAGCATCGCGGGGATCCCCACACCTATCTACCCACCAGCAGTGACATCCTGCTCCTCCACTCGTTCTGTCCCTTCCAGAGCATCCTCTGCAGCTAGCACTGTCCCCCCTGCCTCCAGGAAACGAAGAACCCCAAAATCAAAGTCCTCAACACCAATTTCACCCGTACCACCCATAACCTTACCTGGACCAAATGAACCAACTCCACCAAATTTCCTTCGTTCGCAGTCTTCCTTGCTTGGTCTTGCGGGTTTGGTAGGTTGTGTTAAGCCTGCACAGTTGCATGCCCATGGTCCCCAGCCCATTCCCGTCCCACAATCCCGCTCACAGTCGCCAGCGCGTGGTTCCACACCAACCCATCCGATCGTGCTGGATGATGATCAGGACACTCCACGCATCGGAAAACAACCATACGGTCAGCTCCAGATGCCACAGAGTCTAGATCAGCTCGATCCGCAGACACTACGCTCAAATATCATGTCCTCTCTCGCGAAAGAAAAGAACATCTTTCCTGTCCTCGAGTCTTTAATCAAGCTTCTTGGCGGAGAACCACACCTTCCCACCGCGCCCTCTTCTCAACCATTCGCGCGACCGTATGGAAATGGCATTTTCAACCCACAGTCCTCTGCTTCTGTCACTTCTCCCGCTTTCTCAACAACGCTTGCCACTCCCCCTACAAAACGTCGAAAGCTCAAACATGTACCCGCTGGTGCTGCCGATTGGGACGTTCCTTTCCCTTTTGCAGTTGGGGAGGGTCCCGAAGCATATCGCGATACTTGGGCACGAGACAGGGCGAAACAGCTCGTGACTCAACTGCTAGAACTTGTGCAGAAGGTCGCTAAAAGGGCTGCTGTCAAAACCGCGAAGAGTGGTGGAAAGGCGTCCAAGGGACGGACCACAACTCAGTCGTCAAGAAGCACGTCTGTCGACACACAGATTGGAAAGATCGACTCGTCAAACATTCCCCATTCTCCAATCCAAACCAGCGCGGATTCGGAAGCTACCACGCTTGGGACGTCAATGGATAGCTTGGAGCATCATTCAGGTTTGTTGGAAACCCCAGGCACCGCTAGCCCTCCGGCTCCTGCTTCCATGGACAGAATGTCTGTAGATTCGGAGAGTACGGTCGAGGAAGGTGGTTCGACGGTCCCCTATGATTACGCTGCATTCGAAGAATGGCTGTCTCAGCTCCAACAATTCATGCCATTTGAGATCAACGCACCTGTCCTAGAATTAGATTGGGCTCTTCATCCATCGGCACCCTTGGATTCTTCCTCCCCATGCCAACCACTACATATTCATGCTCCAGCCTCACATCCTACATCAGACGAAGCCATCGATCCTGCCTTACTGGCTATATCTCAGCAATCCGCACCAGCACCTCGATCTCGCTCGCCGACTTCGCCGACGTCCACTATCGTACCGGGTGATATCTCGCAAGTGCTGGACATTCCTCCAACCCTACCTACGTTCGCACACTCTCCGCGCACCTCGTTGAGTTCACTCACAGAACCACTCACACCCCTCTCCGAGGCTTTCGGCGATGTCCCATCCAGCACAATAGCCTTTCAAGAATCTCTTCATGGTATGCAACTGGGTCCCATAACCACACGACTTGGTGCTCACAAGGCTCGTTTCTAGATTTTACTCTCCACCCACTTGTCGAGGAGGTTCCCTTTCCAGATCGAAATATAGCGTTACCCCCTTCCCCAACAGAGTCTTCGGAACCTTCTCGCATTCCTGCAGTACAGAAAGGAAAGGCGCGGGCTGATGATGCTTGTGTCGGTTCCTCTGCGCCATCTATGACGCGCCGATCTACTCTCGGCGGGGGCTCTGTATCTAGAGGCACGCTCGATAAGCGGGCGATCCTCGAGCGTGCACAAAGACGTCGAAAACAGCTTGTTGCGGAGATCGAGCGAACCAAGGTCGAGATATGGGAGATGACTGTCGAGAATGCAGTGTTGGTACACTTTATCAGGGATGTGTCGTGACATACAAAAATGTATGTATACGACTACTATGTACGTGTGTGGAATGAATGGATGCACCGACCTGAAACCCTTCTGGAGGAGATTCGTACAACTTGACAACAATAGAATGCTACAACATATTCAGTTGTTTTACATGAATGGTACATAGAACATGAACGATACCCGATCAAAAATAACCATCACAAAAGATTGCCGACTTGAGCTTGTGCTTGGACTGCTTGCACGCCTTTCCCGTCTGCAATTGCTTTCTAGCCTTCTTCATCCACTCTTCCCAGTGCTTCGTTTGCGTGTACCATGTATTGGCGCCAAGCGCCTCCAGCGCCTCATGTTCCCTCAAAAAATCCTGAATCTCCATTGCCATTTCCTTCGCCCTTCCCCTCGCACGCTGCGCCCGATGCGCAACACTCTCCGCCATCTCCCAAGCCATCCCCTTGGAAAGCTCGACGACCGCATCCGAAGCGTCATTGAACCATTTGGTCCCCGTCTCCCTGATCTCCTTTGCTCGTTTCCTAGCGCGCTCGTTGCGCACATGCAGCGTCTCCTGAATCTGCTCCAAGGACTGCACGCTCTTCTCCCACTGCCGTGCCGACTGCTCCATCAGCATCGTTGCCTGTGCGAGAATGATCTGAGTTTGTCTGGAGATCGCTTGGACGAGGGCATCGAGGGCATCGAAAATGTCCTGCATGTCCAAATCCTGATTCACGATTGAGAAGGCAACGGTGGCACATTCCTTGACAACGCCTGAAACAGAAGTATGGACCAAGGCAGAAGCCGCGCGACCGGCGGTGACCGGATCGGAATGATAAGAAGTAGTGGGATTGGTTTCTGGTATCACCGAAAGCGCCTTCGGCCGATTGTCTGGCGGAAGCAAAGAGCGAGGTGGTTGCAGCATGAGATCTTGAGAGAACTTTGAACGTTCTGACAATGTTGACGGGATTATGCGCCGGAAATTAGTGGGACTCGCATACGACAATGTCATTGACGTCGACTCTGCGCAGAAGACTGACAATGAAAAGTCCTTGGACGACAAAGGTATCGCGACGGCCGAGCTGTCTATCATTGTGGACGGGGGGAGGCGTTCTCGATAGGGTGCTGGTCGCAACATTCGCCAAAACGAAGCGGAGGTGTAATTAGGACTGAGATTCGCAAGGGAGGGAGTGGTGAAATGTTGAAGAGAAACCGGAATAGCGGTCCGAACGACTACTCCAAGGAGCAGGGAAAGAATAGCGATGCTGCGGACGCCATGAGTCAATCACGTAAAACCAGTAGTAACGAAACCTACATCGTCAAGGCATGTGTGCTAGTCATTATTCCCTTGGACGTATTATTGTCACCCGACCACAAACGAGAGAAGGCTCGATAAGCTCGTGATGGATCTAGCAAGTGGATTGAATCCTTGTCAACTATGGGAGACTCTTCTGGCGCAGTGATTCGAAGCAATTGATGGTCGGGAACGTTGAGCATCCCCCATGAACCCTGAGGGAGGTCTGGATCATCCATGTCGAGAGAGGCAAGTTCGCCAGAATATGATGATGAAGCTAAAACCGGTAACTGAAGCACGCATTCGGGAAGACGCAGTGGACGGCATGGCAAAAGGACGATTGCGACGGGACGAATAGATGAAAGATCCATCAAGGTCAGCTAGACGGAGTTGCAGTCAGTTCACTGTTGAAAGTATACAAGACCTACGTCATCGACCATGTCGTAAGGACGGAGCGTCCTGTCGAAGACAGTAATGGTGCGGGGGAACCCGCGATGATGCTCAAAGGAACCGGAAACGGTCAACCGGCGTACAGACCCTTGTAAACCGTCGAGGTCGGCACTGATGGTGAGACCGGCACCACGTGCGACCTTTTGCAGGAGCTTGTTGACGATAGACCACTTGAAGATGGTAGGGAACCCATAAAGGAAAACTTTGAGTTGCGGCTCAGAAAGAAGAACAGATGTTGCACGCGGCTCCGCGGGGAGTGACTGCGAAGCGGATAGCATCTCTTCGTCATCAGCTTGATGTGCGGCTGGATCATCCGGCTCGATGGGAGAGGGAGTAGTTTCAGAGTTTGGTCGAACCTCATCGCAAGATGTGCTGAGAAGCTCTCTACGGGAACTGTGGACGGGATCCGGAAAGGATAAGCGAAGATCCCGAGAGGAATTGTGGACGGTGGAGGCATGAAGGGAGCTGGAGCGTGACGCGCTGAGAGTGCTGACCATGCTTTGATCGAGACCCTCATTGATGCGGAGCTCTTCGGGAGAGGGATCTTGGACAGGATCCAGGTCAGAACTAGCCGGGGGCTGAGAAGGGGAGGGCACGTGGTGACTTGGCGCAGGGACGTCATTGGGCATGCCCTCGTCGGCGCTGTCGTCAATGAGGCCTTCCCAAGCGTCGACATCTCCATCGCGAGAGCTGCCATAGCTCAAAGAAGAGCGCCTTGACCTGGAGCGAGAGCGATCCTCATGATCTGTCTCTCTGGAAGAATATACGGAGTCGTTGTCATCAGAATCCTTGTCTGTGCTTGCGATGTCGAGCCAGTCAGAGTCAGAGTGGCTGTCTTGCTCTGAAACAGTAGAAGTATCAGTGGGAATGGGCATTGCTGATGGACGTTGTCATGAAAGGGGCGAC
Source organism: Tylopilus microsporus (assembly GCA_038093755.1). NCBI lineage: Eukaryota > Fungi > Basidiomycota > Agaricomycetes > Boletales > Boletaceae > Tylopilus > Tylopilus microsporus. Next base: position 9,607 of record JBBPSU010000334.1, on the reverse strand, counting down.
CGGGACCGCGCAGCCCTTTTGTGAGTAGCCACCCTCTTTGGCTTTGTTTGACACTCTGACACGCTTCCACGGCCAAGACGTTCACTGCGACATGTCTTTGAGACCAACACGCAGACATGTCGTGTCCTCCCCTTGAACACGTTCCTTGCCTCCAGTGGAACCCCCGCCGTGAGATGTCAGCACAGAACTATTCCTTTGTCGATGGCATGGTTGCCCTTGGTCCATAGCGGGTTGGAATGACCATCACGCATGAATCGGCAGCTAACATTCGCGTCTAGACCCCCTCTTTGGTGTTCGAGGCCGACTTGAAACTAGAGGAACTCCATGCAGTGTTTGCTGTAACATGGTAGTTGGATTTTATGACTCGTAGTAGCCCCTATCATGATGGACTTGGCACGTGAGCTTGATCGCTTTGACTCATTACACGATCTCCTCGAAAAAAAAAAAACCAAGAACACGACCGTCGCGTCCCTGATCGATGTCGGACGAGTCTCGTCTGATGGACATCGAAATCGATCGCTTCGTGCAGGCAATTCTCATTGCCGTAGATCCATCTCAGCTCGCACTCCATCAACAAGCCCTGGAATACCTTTCAAGCGTGCAGCAAAACATACACGAGACATGGCGTCTGGCTTTGACCGTTTTCGTAGAGATGGACCCCCAAGGCCAAGGTCGTAAGTATCCTCCACAAGCTAGATTCTCCTCCCTACGCATGTTGGACGAGTTCTTCGATAACCGGTGAGTATGCAGCATTATGTGCACCCCGATGGGCATCGGTTATCCTAACGCACAGCGTAGGTTCGAGCCACTCGACGACGAAACATTCCAAACCGTGCGGCAGTCCATTCTATCCTACATACAATCCGAATATGTTTACGGTCCTGCAGAATCCTCGGCAACATGTGTGTCGTTCGCTGTTCTCCTATCCCTCCCTCTAACGTCGACATTTCTCTCAGTCTTGCGCAACAAGTTCTCGCATACGCTCACGTTATTCTTTCTCTGCACCTACGTGGAACAGTGGCCCACCTTCTTCACCGACCTGTTCTCTCTACTCCGCGTGGCGGAATCAGGCTCCGAGCCAAAATTCAATCGCCACGTTTCTTTACTTTTATTCCACCTCGTCCTTGAGATTTCGGGAGAGGTCGCTGATCAAACTATCAAGTCTGCACGCACGTTCAATCCCGTTCGACATACACGAGATGCTCGCGTGAGAGACGCTGTGCGAGAACGCGATGCCTCCTTGATCAACCAAGCCGTTTTAACCATCACCGCCGACAGCGCTGAGCGCATGGCCATAATACGCAAGTCAGATGACATGGATTCAAAAGCTCTAGGCGATGCAATTGAAGTTGTCGATTGGGGTGTGCGGACGTTCGGATCCTATGTCGGTACGTAATAAAGACTTCAGTCAAGGAGAAAGTCGGGGTGCTTATTGTTTCCATAGGTTGGATCGACATCAATTTGACTGTAACCCCTACTTCAGTTCCCTTGCTCTTTACACTTCTCTCCGACCCATCATTGCCTATCCGACTGGCGACATCTGCTGCATTGCTTCGCATTATCTCCAAAGGCCTGAAGGAACCGGAGGACAAGTTGCAGCTAATAAAAGTGCTCTCTCTAGGACAGGTCATCGATACACTGGAAGCAAGAACACGCGAGCAACAGATACAACGTGGTTTGGACGAGGACGAGGGAGAGGAGTCCTATCGCGAAGCGCTCGGGAAGCTTCTGAATGTGCTGGGTTTAGAAGTTATGAAATTGATCGATGTATGCATTTCTGTTCCATCCGAACTTCTCGCGATTCATGTGTTTTCCTAGGACTGCTCAAAGCCTGAAGTAGTCACGGAGGCGAAGCGGTTGCACAACCAAATTCTGCCCGTCATGCTACGCTTTCTGGCCGACGAATACGACGACACTTGTTCAACTGTGTTTTCACTACTGCAGGCCGTGCTCGCCAATGTATGTTATGCGTCGTACCCAGTCGATGTGAGACTAACTTGCGTATAGCACAAGAGGATCAGGAAGGTCTCCTCGGACCCATTGGACGACGCTACCAGGTCATTTCTTCGTTCACTATTGGACGTGATTATGCAAAAAATGAAATGGGTCAAAGATGGGGATCCCACCGATCTAGACGAAGATGATATTGTGGCTTTTGAAGGCCTTCGAAAAGTACACGAATCGCGATCCTTTTCCGTAGTCGCTGATTTATTGAACAGGACCTGAGAACATTCATGGACTCTATCTTGACCATAGAACCTGATCTTGTCACTACTACTGTTCGAGCATTGGTGCTTGCAACGCTCTCAGCATATAGCAGTGGTATTGTCGTCGAGTGGAACGATGCAGAACTGGCTGTGTATCTCGTGTATACCTTTGGAGAAATCAACAAAAGTGTGTGACAGTAATTGTCTACTGCCACCACACTCACATTTCCCTAGGTGGTGGTAAAGGTCGCTCGGCGTTTTGCTTAGCGCCCGCGATCCCAAGAGAGAAGAAAAGAGAAGCCGACTATTCTGAGTATCCTCTGACCCCTCATGGCGAGATTTTGTTGGCACTCGTACAATCCGGGATTTCGGCATATTCACATCGTGCAGTTGTTATGCAATTTTTCGAGACCATAGCCAGATACGGTGACTTTTTCAAGATTCGGAAAGACTGCATTATGCCAACAATGGAAGCCTTGATCAGTACTCGGTGAGTGTTGCAAGATCTTTTTTCATCCCGTTGCTCAGTTCTTGCAAAGGGGACTTCACAATAAGGACGAGTCTGTTCGGTCACGAGTGTTCTACCTTTTCCACAAATTCATCCGAGAAGGCAGAAATGAAATCCCCCCCGGGCTTGCCATTAGCTTACTCGGAAATATCAGGGATCTTCTGGTCATCCATATCGAAGTGCCCAAGATTGAAAGCCCAGAAGATGATCCACTCACGGAAGCCATCAAGAATCCAGGACTATTTGATTCGCAACTGTATATATTCGAGACCGTCGGTACTCTTCTCTCCTTGCTCTACAAGGCACCAGAGCAGCAAGCTAGTTTACATCTGTCGATTGTCACCCCTTTGTTGGAGGACTTGTCGACCAACATTTCGGTGGTAAAGGGGGATGCAGATGTGATACCCATTTTGCGTGTTCACCACACTATCATGGCGCTCGGCAATATCGCAAAGGGTTTCCCAGATTACCCTTCCCCTGTTCCCGAAGGATACACTTTTGCTCCCCTGGAGGTATTCCGACAGGTTGCACAGGGCATTCTCCGTTCGCTGGAGGCTTTGAACACTGTCAAGTGTGTGCGAGACGCGGTAAACAAATTTCCAAGTCTTCGATGGCTTCGCTGACTGATGATTCGAAGACCAGGCACGCGTTTGCTCGAATCATAGCTACTACCGGGTCCAATGCAACGCACCTGATCCCTCCACTAATGACTAACTTGCTTATCCATTTCGAGCCATCGGAACTGATTGACTTCATGAACTTCATTGGGTTGTTGATACACAAGCTCCAGGTGAGTGGATACTATCACACGGGACGAGTGTCCGATTTCTGACTCGTTCGCGACACAGAAAGACATGTTTAATGTTTTGGACGAACTTCTGGGCCCGCTCAATGCTCACATTGCCCAGCTCCTGTCCCAACCAATCTCTGGCACTGATGACAGCGTCGCCCAAGTAGACACGAAACGCTCGTATCTAGCGCTCCTCACCAGCGTGATATCATCTGATCTTCATGATGTGTTCATTTCTGAGCGTAAGAAGCCTTTGTCCTCACGGTTTTGTGTCTAACTCGTTTGGATAGGGAATAAGAATGCATTGGAGTCCCTCCTTGAAACTGTCTGCCAGTTCACCCAGGATACTTCTGATCCACACAGCCAAAAGGCTGCATTCTCTTTCTTTGGGCGCTGTGTACAAGTATGGTGTAATCCACAACCATCACCGGTTGGTGTCGATGCCGAAGGACCACAAGCTCTGCCTGGATTCGAGCGCTTCGTTTATGAACGCTTGGTCCCCACGGCGTTTGCGGTATTGTCTTCGCCTCAATTCAATCCCAAGGACGGACAAATGCTCATGGTAGGCCAACTAACCTTGTGCATGGCATGGGAACTGACCTCGCTTGTCAAAGGTGCTGCTGGAGATAGCTAATTTCTTGCAGGTGGTATGCAAAATTAGGGGCACAGAAGCCCATGACTTTTTTGTGAGCGTGTTTCTACCATCACAAAATTGGCCGCCAGACATGGCGTTGGAGTTCACTGGGAAGCTGCGGGATTTGGACAACAAGGCGTTCCGAAAGTACTTTTCCGAGTTCGTGAAAGCATCGCGCTCTCAGGGTGTATCATAGTATACGTGTTAGGTACTGCGTGGCCTTGTAGCTGGGAAGGTCGAGTCTTTTTTGGCAAAGGCTTTGGAATCTAACAAGTGTAAACAAATGATCGATACTACAACCAAGGTGCGCTGGTACATATCTGAGGAATGGCCTCAAGTGAGTTTCGTGACTCGTATGTGTGTCTGCCATCTGACAGTGTTGCGTAAAGCTCGCCGTGCCACCAAGCCTAAAATTGTGGGTGACTACCTCTTCCTCAACGCACCCGCATCCTGACCTTCCTGCCTAACCTAGAAAGCACCACGAAAGGTACGCCTACTGCGGATTATCAACGAGAATTCCGGACTGAGAAGCCCCAGCATGAAGCCGAAGTATCTGCCGAGGAAACATGGAATCGTCTATCCAAGAACATACGCGAAATCCATAACCACAATGCATCCAAGCTCTCCTTCGAGGAGAACTACCGGTATGCGTATAACATGGTCCTATACAAGAGTGGTTCCATGCTGTACAAGGGCGTATGTCAGCTTGTGACGGAGAACGTCGAAAGACTCGCCCAGGAGGAGATCGCACCCACGTTCCCCAGTCGTGGCAGCACCGACCCCATGCAACAGGGCCAAGAAGCGGAGCTGCTGCTGCGTGCGCTGAGACGGGTGTGGGATGACCACACTGGCAACATGTCGAAGCTGCGGGACCTTCTCAAGTACATGGTAACGTTCGTTTCTCGCGGCCCCGCGCACGAGTGACTCACGCCTGCCCAGGATCGCGTGTATACGAAATCGAACGACGTGCCCGAAATATGGGACGCGGGTTTGGAGCTGTTCTTGAAGTGCATCATCCGTCCTCCGATACAGGACCATCTCGTCTCGGCCGTGCTGACGCTGATTCAAATCGAGCGCGATGGCTACGTGATCAGTCGTTCGGCTGTCAAGGAGTGCGTGGACGTGCTTCTACAGCTCGTGGTAGATCACGAAGGGAAGACGGTGTACAAGCGAGATCTCGAACCGGCCATCCTCGCGGCCAGCGAGACGTTCTACAGAGCCGAAGGGCCACGTCTGGTGTCTACTTGTGATGCGCCAGAGTATCTCCGCAGAGTCAGTCTCATGCTTGCGTGGCTGTCGCGACCTTGCTGATGTCGTGTAGGCAGAGAGTCGATTCGAGTCAGAAACGTCGCGCACACATCACTACTTGTACTCCCAAACTGGACCCCCATTGGTCAGGACGCTGGAAAAATATCTCTTAACCCAGAACCTGGCCACCGTCATCAACATGCCCAACTCGGGACTCGATTCGATGATCGATGCAGATAAAGTAGAAGATCTGAACCGCCTTTTTCGACTCTTCACCATGGTTCCTACTGGCCTTTCGACGCTGAGGCGCTCCCTTAAAGACTCCGTCTTACGCCGCGGCAAGGACATCAACCAGTCTTCTATTGCCACCGACGTTGCGGAAGACGTGGATGTGGACGCTGACGAGGTGGATGTCACAGCCACCGGATCCAAAGGCAAGGGCAAGGGAAAGGCCCGGGCCCCACCTCAAACCCTCACGCTGGCGTTGAGATGGGTACAAGATGTCCTAGATCTCAAGGACAGATTCGACCGGTTGTCGAAACTGGCTTTTGAAACTAATCGAGAGGTCGAGAGCGCTCTGAATGAGGTACGTGTGTACGCGCGGCCAGTTATTTCCTTGCGCTCATAGCGCTGCACAGGCATTTGAAGACTTTGTCAATCTCAATGAAAAGGCCCCCGAGTTTATCTCCTTGTTCATCGATGAAAATCTCAAGAAAGGTCTTAAAGGTGTACGTTGATGTCTGATCTCGCAATCTGCGGTTACTCACTGTTGCTATTCAGAAAACAGACATCGAGGTCGACTTGGTCCTGGACAAGACCATCACGGTTTTTAGATACATAACAGAGAAGGACGCGTTCGAGCGATACTACAAGAATCACCTTGCCAAGCGTCTGCTCTATGGCAGATCTGTCTCTGATGATGCGGAACGTGGCATGCTGGCGAAGCTCAAAGTCGAGTGTGGTTACCAATTCACGCAAAAGCTGGAGGGGATGTTCCATGACATGAAGCTTTCCGTCGAGACCATGCAAGGTTATCGACAACACCTCCAAAATACATCGGTAAGCTCAGCTCGTGTTGAGGTTTGAGGGAGTGCTCAGCTCTCCTCCTGCAGCCTCTTTCGCTCGAAATATCGGTGACAGTCATGACGTCGACGTTTTGGCCCATGTCACATATTGCTTCGACATGCGTCTTGCCGGTGATCCTGTCTAAATTGTGCAAATCCTTTGAGCATTACTACCTCTCTCGTCATTCTGGTCGCAGATTAACATGGCAACCGTCCCTCGGGAATGCTGATGTCCGTGTGCAGTTCAAAGCCCGGAAACATGATTTAAACGTGTCCACGCTTGCCCTGATCATCCTACTCCTTTTCGAGAGCTTGGAGGACGACGGCTTTCTGACGTACGAGGTACGCCGCGTCGCGGTCATGGCGTGGATCGAGGTTCTGACTGTTCCCGCAGGAGATCAAATCCACGACGTTGATCCCAGAACACGAGCTCCAACGCCATCTCCAATCCCTCGCCTGCGCCAAGTACAAGATCTTGAAAAAGCACCCGCCGGGACGCGACGTCAACCCCGCCGACGCGT
>JBBPSU010000333.1:2024-14412 GCA_038093755.1 Tylopilus microsporus | reverse complement strand
AGCCGCTTTGCCAGCTCACGGGCACCATCGATCAGTTGATCCGCGGTGCCGACCAGGATCAGCGTTCTAGGCCAGGACACCGAGAAGGGGAGGTAAGCGCAGGAAACAAGCGGATCCATGCGCGACACCCCCGAGTCGCCGACGTACGACGCCCCCATCATCTCGTACAGCGAGAGGTCGAGAATGTCTTTGTCGGCTTGTGCCTTGGCGTGCTCGCTCATCTGATCGTAATCGTGCACCGTGATGGCAGGCGGCGCGATGGATATGATGCCGCGAGGAGACGGTCTATTGGAATGCAAGGCAAGATGGGTCAATACGATCGCTGTCGTGGAACGCTGTCAGCGCCACCTATCGCACGACTATCGAGATATACTGACCGTGGCTCCCGCCGGCGCTGTCACCTGCGACGAAAATGTTGGATGGATCGTATCCTTTTTCGAGGACGTAGTCATAGGCGGCGACTAGGTCTTGCAGTGGAGCAGGGAATTTATTCTCAGGAACCGTGCCGAGACGGTAGGTTGGTGCAATGAGTACCCACTTGGTGGCATTCCCCAAGTGGGAAGCGACGGCACGGAGGAGATGGGTTTGGAAGTGGAGGAACTGCGGTTGAGTAGGGTGCCCGGTGATGTTACCCCCGCCGTGGATGAAGAAAATGACTCGAGTGTTGGCAAGCTCGGAATCAGATTCGGACTTGGCGAGATCGTTATTGAGGGTGTAGAAGTAAATGGGGACACGCTCTGGTGTCTTCAGTACGTCATTGTCAAGAAGGGGAAGTGGATTGGAGGTGGGAGGTGCGATCTCAACGGAGAGCGTGATATCCGCGGGAACAATCCCTGGATCTGGTAGCCGAGCGCGCTGGTCTACGGACTCGGCGATGCCTTGTGGCAAAGATGGTAACAAATTTGCATACATGGCGCGAATTCCCGCCACGGCGTTGCGTTGCTGTTCGGTTAGCGGCGCATTGGGAGACATCCTGAGATGCGGGAGGACCTGGCTCGTCCAAACGAGGATCAGGCATATTTATGTAGATCCAGTAGTGTCTGAGCCCCTTGATCTGAGTGGGTGTTGAACGGCGCCAGGGTCGCCGAGAGTCGGAGAGGTGTCACTGGTTTAGGGTGCCAGTGGGTGATCAGGTCAAATGGGTTTAGTAGGTGGAAGTACTAGCGTTACCACGGGGATACTGCGTCGTACCTCCTTTCGAAACACCTCGGCACAGACCGGATCGATTCTACATGCGTAAAGACATGTAGAAGACTTTTATTGTGTACATGTCGATATTGGAGAGCGCCATAGTTTTTCTCGCGCGCTGGATTGGAAGCACGAGTGGTGTTGGAAGGAGGTATCAATGGTAAATTGGTTCCTGCTTGATGGGGAAGAGTTCCCGCGTCTAAGTACCTGATCAAACCACCTTGAGAGCCATAAGCATCGTACTTGCTTGCAGGTCCTAGATAGAGATCATTACGGGATCCTATAGGTGATACTCAACTTGAAATATGCCAGTGAATATTTTGTGCAAGCAACTTGCACGACCGTCGTCACCAAAGGCATTCAAAGTCCCGTGGCCAGCGAGTGAAAATTGCATCGATAAGATCTACACAATACAAGCAAAGTGGTATCATATCTATTGCAGATAGAGAAAAGGGAGTGCGACATCTATAAGGGTGCAATGAACCGAAGGACTAAGGAAAGTACTTACCTTGACAGCGATCACCATTCACGCGCTCTGTTTTGATGCACTGCGGGTCTCGAACTTCGAGAAGGTGTTTGCGATCGTATTCGCGTCTCCCCCACTGGCAATCCCACTCACGTCACGGTCACGGTCACGGTCACGAGCATAACAGGGGTCATGAGAGCCAGGATCCGTGGCATGCATTGCTCCAGGTAGGGATGCTGGAGATGCGGGGTGACCGGAACGGCCAGCGGAAGCGGGACCCGCAGCAGCAGTGTGACGTGGCGGGTTTGCGGTACCCCGGCGGATGGCATCAAGTTCCGCCCGCAAGCGTGAAAGCTCATCTTCGTATTGTTGTCGTATTCTGCTATGCTGAGATTCCAGCTCATACAAGGACTGGCGGATGAAGTTCAACTCGTTGATTTGAGATGTTACTAGGAAGGGATAAGGCTTATAAGAAAACTATGGAAGAAAGACGTACCTTTCGACTCGTATTCGTCCCTTTGATTTCTTAAGAGACCCAGATCAAATGAGAAAACATCGATTTCCTGGCGAATGACTTCAAAAGGTTCATTGAGCTTAACGTGTGTGTGCTGGCTAGACCCCTGAGAAGAAGGGCCTATCGGCTGGAAGCTCCTGTGCTGATTGAAAATAGGTATGTCAGATATATCAAGGAGGGTGAATGGATGAAATTGTGATTGAGACGGGCCTGGAATTTATTGTTGGCGCGGGAGGCGAACTTGAATGTAGGACTTGGGGTATGGAATGAAGGGAGAGGGAGTAGGACTTACGTTGTACTTTGGGGATGACATGAAGGTAACGGAGAACGTTCGGATGGGTGCTGATCATGGTCTTTTATAACGAATGGTGGAGTTGGACCCTGCAGGCCACCATGCGCTCGTTATTTCATCTCCTGACATTCCCGGCGGCATGTCCATTGCGGAGGTATTGGCATAGCAGGTAGTTGAACCGAATATCGGATATTTATTTATTCTAGCCTTTGTGGCTCCGCGCAGTCCAGGGACGTTGCCTAGTGGCGTAATGCGCGTGATGTTCAAGCCTTCAACGTTTCTGTGCACGAACCCTTGGTTGGCTCTGACACCCTCGGCTATCTTTTTGGATGTTAAAAACAATTGTCAATGCAGCGAAGTACAGTCGTCGCTTCGTGTCAGACTTACCATCGAACTGGCTGTGGCATGCAGCCTGAGCGGGCCCGGGTTACCGTGACCAGTGTGATTAGCTTTTAATTACGCGTGCGCCATGAAGGCCTTCGTCCAGATACATGGGAGTCAATGATAAACACTTGACGGGTCCGGGGTTGGACACAGCATCATAGCAGCACACGAGGTCTGACAGCGCAGAACAGCACGAGAGGCACATATGATCGCAGAAGAGAGCACATATGTGGATAGCAAAGTGGCATGCGAGGGTTCTTAGACTATCTAAAGCCATAGTTCGTCGAGGACGTGTCCGTTCAAACTCGCAAAAGACGTACTGTGCCGCATGCCCGACACACGACACCCACCTATATATACTAGTAGGTACTAAATCTCAATTCCAATCTCGCCAGGCATTGGACTCAAAGTCCCAGCGAGGATCTGTTAGATCGCCTGATTTACCTTCCTCCATGTCTAATGATTTACCAGTAACGGGGACGGTGGGTCGCATCGGACCAACGAGGGAAGATGCTTGCTCAAAAACTCTGCCACCTTTGCGACCGGATCTTGAATGGGTGGGTATGCAACGAAGAGCATCGTGATGGCTGTGTTATGGATTGACACCTCATCCGATAATAATGACGGGATATCTTCAATAGAAGGTTGAAGGTCGCCAATGGGCTCAGAACCTGGAATCCAATGGGCTGCGTGGACATCCTCCCGTGTTCGTTCCGAAGGGTGGTGCAGAGCGCATGATGTGTCGGAGTTTCGTGGCGACTGAGGGCAGTGAGCTCATGTAGCACGCCAGGTTGTAATATTGTATAGGAGTAAAGCAGACCTCTTCGAACGGCTGGTGGCACGGTTTCAGATAGGGGATAGTGGTGGCAGGGTGTACATGGAAACTGTCTGGACCGTGCGGTTGGACAGTGAACAAGCTGCAACTAAAAATTTTTGAGACAGCGGGATCCAACGGCGTACATGAAGGCTGTTTCACCAACAACATCGCAGCTCAAGATCTCTAGGTTCGGTAGCGAGAAACCGGATGCGAAATTGCACTGGTCACATGCGCAAAGCGACCTGCGTGATTGAAATGGAGTGACCTGGGGTATAAGGTGTGGTAGGCCTAGGCGTGAGCTGTGGGGGGGGCGGGAATGCTTCGTAGCAGATGCTTAAGGGCGGTACATATCGTTTGAGACCCGAAGATAGATGGTTGCGACCTCAAACGGCTCAAAGAGTTTGAGGCAGGGTGTGGTGGGTGGGACGAGAAGGAGGGCGAACGGTAGAGCGAGCAGGCCGCACGCCGAGTGGAGCTGGACGAGCAGTAGCAGCGCGGAAGGAGGCACATGCCGCCTGCTTACATCTCGTCGTCAGGCCGTGTGACGCGTTACGACGACGAAAATTTCGTCATTTCGTCAGGCATGGCCTGAGACTGAGTACCCAATAAGGCTCACATTTCCAAATGACCACTAGTAGAAGGGGAGGCAATCGTGAGGGAGGTGGAGGAAGAGCCTCGCTAGACACTTATCATAATCAATTAGTAATTACATATACCGCATTTGAAGAGTAAAAAAGAATTAAAAAGAATTAAATATATAAACTTACTGTTGATTGCACCAACCGTGCCTCGCGCCACCATGTTCGCCTCCGTATTCGAAGAAGAGCTGACCATCGTGTTCGGGCCCGACTTCAATCCTCATTTCTTTGACAGATCTTCCTTGGAATACGTCATTGACCACGTATTTTTTCCCGTTGACCGCCGTACATTCGATGATTTTGGTCCACGGAAAGCTCATAAGCCAGCTTGTGCATTGCACGTTGCCTCTCGCGCCTATAACGAGCACATAGACCACGCGCAGCAGCCTCATTGGTGCCACATCATTAAGATGCTAGAGAATCTACAGGTCATCGTGGAGCATACTCCACCGCTCGATAAGGATTTTCCGGAATTGAGACTCCAGATCGGAAAGATCATCTGGTCCAAGGTATTTCGATCCAAGTTGCGCAATCGATGAATCTTATCGTGTGATAGGCTGCATGCGAATGCATAAACTTGGCCATGGTCACAGCGTCATGTTTTTCGCCCCTCACAATGTCGATCAAAGAATCTGGAGCCTGGTGTCCAAGCAGAAGTCAAATATTCAAGTAACTACTGTGGACATTTTGCACTGGGCTATACAGGAAACATGGGGCGACATCGAGAGACAGGCTGTACTGGGCCCAACAGGGAATGAATCACCAATCCCGATATGAAGCTTGGTCCCGTTTTTGTCACGATAACACCACAGGCAAGCAATTAACTGAGGCTTGGATCCAACCAGAGCTCAAGTCTCTGGTTGACATGTATATGCCATACCAGTCCTCATGCGCTACTTCTTCCACACTACTTCCCCGACCAATCCGCGAACATTGTGAAAATCTGGGGGTATTGTCGCTTCGTGATGTTCATATGGATGAAGAACAAGAAAGAGAGGTATCTCGTGAGGTCGAACACGAGCGAGAGGTAGAGAGACTGCCTCATGGAATATTACCAGCAAAGCATTTTCTTCATCCAGATGTTGTTATGTTCGTGAAGACGGGCATCGTCCCTTCGCCGTCCTGGAGCAATGCTTTTCGTCACATCTTTGCAACTGATGTCACTGCCACTTCCTCCGGATTGCATGCTTGGAGCCCATACATATTAACCACAGCGGATTTTTGTGAGACGGTCGAGCTAAACAAATCGGTGAACGGGAGGATCCACAATTATTTGCATCCTGTCCAATGGGTTCTATCCAGGACAATGCGTGGCAAAGACGCCCTTGTTCTCGTGAGCCCCTTCGAAGCTGATCAGTTAATGCCGGAGATCAGGGTCAGCAAACGCGTCCACCTGCATCTATATATCCCTCGCACGACCAAGCGCATGAAGCCAGCTGACGATCTAATGCTGTATGCCATGCTGCCTCTTCCCTCCGATTGGACACCTCCTTGGTCGCTCATGGACCAGTTGAACCCGTTCGCCGGGCAGCTGTATCTGCACAACTACACATCCTACATCCAGTTGAGTCATTTCCTTGGCGTACACGCAGAGGATCTATCACACAAGGCAGCCACAGTGGTGAGAGGCAGCTGGTTCAGCAGCGTCAAACCATCCGATGAAGAAATCAAAAACAAGTTCGGGGGAACACCACTACCACTTGCGATGCAGTTGATTGTTGCTCGGCAGGGAGTGGACTTTGCAGGGACGCACATGGGCCAGATTCTAGAAGGATGGCCACTGACTGAAGAAGACTTCACGAGCCCGCCAGAAAAACCTTCAAGTCGAAGCTCCAACTGCGCGCAGCTCTGGGCCGCTTCTGCTGATTCGGAGCGAAGTTCTATTGACGAGGACGATGAACACTTTTGAAATTGCTTGGGTGCCATGGCAGCACTGGCAGCTAGATTGCGTTCGGGGTACATGATAGATGCATACCGGCCGTGACGACTTTGAAGGTAGAATACGACAAGTGCGTTCCCGGGCTAGCAGTCAGTGTGAAAATGTACTAGTAAGGCCACAAAAAAATCTAGTCGCTCCGCAACACTTTCTTCCAGCATCATCAACGTAAGTATCCTCAACGGGCCCTCTCGAACTCAATAATGTTCTGTTTTACTTCTCCTCTCTCCTAATTTTGCCAGTCACTGAGCCCAATTAGTACCGCCGCTCATACTAGCCGCAGCGGACAGTTTTTTGGATTAAAGCTACTGATGCAATCCGCTCTTGTTCTGACCAATCCGATACGTATCTCGGCTACGGTCACGTGGAACCAAAGGTGCGTACTGTGACACAGCCCAATCCAGCGATAAAACTCGCTGTCTCATCCGACCTTCTAGATTCTACCGCACCACTCACCTGCGTCCATTTCATCACTCCATCCCGAACATGAGCGAATCCAAGACGAAATCCGACTCTGAATGGCGCGCGATCCTCTCTCGCGAGCAGGTACGCACATATCGGCAGTCTCGGTGCGGGATCAAAGCCTAACCTTGGAATGTCGGCAGTTTAGGGTTCTGCGTCAGAAAGGAACAGAGCCTGCAGGGACTGGTAAATACGAGCACCACAAAGGGGACGGCGTCTATGCCTGCGCAGGCTGTGGGACACCGCTCTACAAGAGCGACACCAAGTTCAAGAGCGGTTGTGGATGGCCGGCCTTTTTTGATGGTATGTTTTTGCCGTCTGTCCATCGCGCGCGCGTTGCCTGACGTAGATTGTAGCCATCCCAGGTGCTGTGAGACGGCACGAGGATCGGGCACACGGCATGGTCAGAACAGAGATCACCTGTACAGCATGCGGTGGGCATCTGGGGCATGTATTCAAAGGCGAAGGGTTCTCTACACCCAGTACGTTATGTCATCTTCACTTTCGTCCATTAAGACTGAAGAGTGATGGCAGCTGATGAACGACACTGTGTCAACTCTATTTCACTCAATTTCCACGAGAAGTAGTGATGCACCCAAGTTCCAATTGTGTATCAATATAGAGAATGCTTCTAGAGACGTTCGTGATTGAGGACAGTTTATGAAACTGTAGGTATACACAAATTAACATGCTGTGTTAAAGTAGTCGAAGAGAGGAATGCAAGATGTAACAAGTGTAGTTTTCCAAAGCTTCAGTGTTCTATCTCCTTCCCAAGCCACTCAATTCCCAAGCCATTTTCCTCTGAACAAACGGCAGACTACCAAGAATCCACAACGCCCAGGCGCGAACCGTGTCGGAGTCGAATGGGCACCACCAAGACATCCTCTCCCGGTGCTTCATACCCGTGACCGACAGAATACGTTTCGTAAACTTGATCACTTCGAGGGCACGCGCGTGTCGCGTCGTCGAGAACTCGCGCAGAATGTCGTCCGCTTTGGATAGTGGCTCCATCTCGGCGGCGCGGATGTGCTTGATGAGCGCACCGCCGAGGAAAATGGCATCTCGGAGCCCGAGGTTCATTCCCTGCCCGCCGGCAGGGGAATGGATATGAGAAGCATCACCAATGAGGAGGATGGCACCGCCCTCACTTGGCTCTCCAGGACTCGAACCGAGACGGGTGAAAGCAGTATCGGCGATGGAAGCGTGGTTACGGAAACGCGATGACCAGACGACATCCTTGATGGATACTGGCTTGTTGGGATTCACAATGGGATCTGATGCAAGGGTATGCGGTCCAAAACGATTGACGAGATTTTGAATATATTCCTTGGGAGGTGCGTGGGGAATTTCGCCTTCTTCCAAAGGTACACCGCAGGCAATGCGGTACACTCTGTTAGAAATGGGGGCTCGCCCCTCGGCGGCAAGCAACTCGTCCAGACTAGATGGTAAGGGGAAGCCAATGAAGAGACTTTCTGGGGACAATGTCATGCCCGCCGCAAGGATATCCGTGTCCGTGGTGTCAAAAGTGACATCCGCGATGACCATCTGAGCTAGGTTGTTGTTTTCTTCTCCTTCGACGATCGTTGGGTCAGAGAAACCTATCCCAGTCAAGTTCCGGACCTGGTACCGTATGGGTGATAGAATGTGCAATGACACAAAAGAGGCTTACCCCAGAACGCGCACCATCTGCGCCAATCACGTATTTGGCTGTCAGAGTCCTGCCGTCTTCGAACGTGACGTCACTGAATTGTGGATTCTCCGCATTGCGGTGCAGCCCCACCACCCTGAGAGGTCGATGAATGATAACACCGGAGCTAGTCAGCTTCTTCTCGAGTGTGCGTTCTGTAACGCATTGAGGAATAATCAGGATGTATGGGTGGCGGGTGTGCGTTTTGAGACTGTCGAGATGAGGGCGAATAAGGTTTGCAGAACGAGTTCCAAGATTGAACTCGGAGGATATGATGCCTTGTGATACGATGTCGTCTCCACAACCGATCGTGTCCAATGCCTATATGATTTGGATAAGTTAGATAGGTAGAGTGAAAACAAACGACAGACTCGGATAATATTACCTCGAGAGTGGCAGCATGAATTACGACGGCTCGCGAACTGTTCTGTCCCTGAGATACAGCATCGACGATGATAAAATCATCAAATCCATGATGAAGAAGAGATAACGCAATGGCAAGTCCTGCTGGACCAGCACCAACGATAAGAATAGTGGTTCTATCTGGAAGTGACATGTGGACGATGCAGGCGATGTTTGGAAGAGTATGACGAGGCCATGATGGCCCTGCGGTCTCCTTTTATGCATTCTCATATGGAGGAACTAGCAAAGATGTTGCTGTCCGTTTGATCGGGCTCGGGTTAACTCGGAACTGGTGGGCGTGCAATATCAATGCCAAGTGGGGATGCGTGTTCCTGCCGATGAGTCAGCCATTTGGATGCAGTGTACGTGCGCGACGCCGACCGGTCTCGGGCTCCAGAGCTCCAGGTCCGGAGCGTCACGCAACCTGGCGCCTCCGTGCGATTGAACGTCTGAGCCTGCCGCAAGGGGTTTTAGCCGAGCCTACTCGAATGGATCTTGATGACTGCATTCGATATTAGTACAAGGTAGCACAATTATACTGAGTAGCACGGGCGTACCAGCCTGAGGCCAGTGTGTGGCGTCGACCTGACTCAACTGAAGTCTGACTCGGACGTTCCGCGCGGCACGGCGATAAAGAAAGACCGCGGTAAACCCTGATTGACCGTTTGTGCGAGTGCGGCCAGGAGTATGCCGACGAAGATTATCACCAGTAAATCGCCGGCGCAGTATGATGTGGGGTGCCTTGGGCATGTGCCATTCAAGTAGAGGTGAGAGTCACAACTTTAGTACTGCTGGCTCGGGGACAGGCTGATACTATGGCTGTGCCAATGTCTGCACGTGACGCGTGACGGTCCGACCTCCTTGAACTGTTATGCATAGCGCACTCCTGATCGCTGAGTTAGTCGACTCCATCCTCGATTACTTAGAAGAAGATACAGTACCACTGCGAGGACCCTCACGTGCTGAAGATACCTACGGACCAGGTCGCAAGGCTCTAGCAGCGCTTGCGAGCACTTGTCGTGCGCTCTCTGAACCTGCGCTCGGCGCACTCTGGCGCAGACTGTACAGTCTACAACCCCTTTTGTCATGTGCGTCTACCAAGGCTTTGTGTGATGGTGCAACCCTTGGTGCGGAATTGGTATGAGGTTTCTTGTTGACGGCGTGGAACGTCAGCTGAACAGTCAAACAGCTCCCATTTGATGAAAAAGAGTGGCGCAGTGTCTTGCGTTACGCTGCTCGGGTCCAAGAATTGGCCCTTGAAAAGGACGACCTTTCCTTCCAGATTTTACAGTCTGCGTGGTTTTGCACCGCTCTTTTATTTCCAAACCTCCGCAGGCTCGACTGGCTGTACGACGATTACGCAGCGCTCACCTCAATACGTTTACTGCTCGGCCCTTCGCTCGTTCATCTCCACGTATGGCTGAGAAATGGAAATCGTACCCCCGCGGCCGCTTTCCTTGAGGCTTGCCACACTTTTTGCCCAAACCTTACGTCGCTCCGATTTCACAACGCAAGTGATGTGACAACCGTAGTTTCGCGCGCCGTCTCTCGCTTCCCGAACCTGGAGATCTTGGACTGCGATTACATTGATAAAGCAACCTTGTTCCTTGTCTCCCAATCCCGATGTCTCCAAAAGTTCACTTCTTGCTTTTTCCATCATCAGCCCGATGGATTGGGGCACATAGCTAGCTATGGCACCCTCGAGCGCACTCCCTTCCAGAATTTGCGTTTCCTGGAGCTGAGGCTTGCAGATCTTCGCTCGTTCATCCCCTGTTTGAAAACACACCACCAGCCGTTCGAAGAGGTGTCCTTTGAGATCTACTCGTTTACCCCGCCTGACGTGTTTCATGATTTCTTCTCTGCTCTCAGCTCTGTCACACGTCGTCGAACCCTGCGGCGCATCACGCTTTCCGTCGTTTTCTCCCTGGAGAAAGCCCTGGGATGCGACCAACTCGTCGACTTTCACGTTCTGAGTCCGCTGGCGAGCTTGAATCTATGCTCGTTCGACATGAGCATCAAGCTCCCGGTGTCTCTGAACGATGACGATTTCGTTCGGTTGGTTCAGGGATGGTCTCGCCTCGAGCGCTTCCACCTGAACGACTACGGCGGGTGGTATTTCTTGCCGTCCTTTCAATTTCCGACGCTCAGGGGCCTGTTGCGCTTGCTCGCAAGATGCCCCAAGCTATACGAGCTCGGGATGAGCTTTGACGCGAGGAGCATCCCGTCCCTGTCAGACGAGGAGGCGGCGGTCTGCAACATGGCCATCACGCGTCTCTCAGTGGCTTGCTCGCCCATTGAAGGGTCGGCTGCGGATGTGGCGCAGTTTTTGCACGAGCATCTTCCATCGTTGGCCGAGGTGTCGCCATGGGCACATCCCCGTATGTGGATCAAGGTCGACGCTGATCGTATGCAGTTCAATAGTTTGGCTCTCAAAAGCAGGTGGAGGAAGGTTGGGTGGCATATTCGGCGAATCCGTGGACTTGAATAATGATGATATCTGGAATTGATCGAGCAGCACGATTAGATCTGATTGTGGTTTACAATTTCTCGTTTTCCAGACAGACGATATGGCAAACGATAAGGCAATTGAAAGCTAGATTTTCCAAAGGTCCAATGAATGCGAGGTTTATTGGTTAATTCCATGACAGTAGATTAAGGAGAGTAGAAGGGATGGATACTATGCGTACAAGGAATCGCTGGGAGATGTAGGTTGAGACAAGCAGATGCAGTACGAAGAAGCATCTCCGATTAAAGTTCAAAGGCCTTCCATGCCCTTTGTGAGCTCTTCCAGCTCGTTTTGCGACTGCTTGAACTTGGCCAGTGTTTCCTGTACAGAAAAACATGAGACACAACGCCATGAAGGATGCGCAAGCTATGCTTGCCTCGTATTTCCTCTCCCATTCGTCACGCTCTTGCTCTGCACGCTGCACCTGACGCTCAAAGTGTTCCGCCTTGATATCGACCTGTCGGAGTCTATGGAGGGGCGATCAGCAATAGATCTCGTGATAACGGGCGTCGAACGGGACACACTTTTCTGTCGTCTCCTTGACGTTCTTTTCGGCGGCGTCGAGTTCCTCCTCGAGCAG
Organism: Tylopilus microsporus; assembly: GCA_038093755.1. NCBI lineage: Eukaryota > Fungi > Basidiomycota > Agaricomycetes > Boletales > Boletaceae > Tylopilus > Tylopilus microsporus. Next base: position 2,540 of record JBBPSU010000333.1, on the reverse strand, counting down.
TACAATCTTTCGAGAGAGGGCTTCGTTGGTGGTCTTTGAATGTTCGCCCTCCGCTTGGGCAGACTTTGCGTCGGTGAGCTTTGCTTCTGTCTTGTCCAGCTCTGTTTCGAGAAGGCCGAGCTTGTGTTTGAGAGAGGATATTTCCTGTTCACGCTCGAGGAGCTGCTGCTCGTATGTCTTGTTCTTGGCCTCTGATTCTTCAGCGCGAGTGATGGCAGCGTCTGCCTCGGCGCGGAGGGAGCTCAGTTTCTGAAGGGCAGGATGAGCGAGTTGAAAATGGTATATACAAGCAGGAACGTACCTCTCTGATCTTTTCCATGGTGTAGGTAGGAGGAGGTTTGGATGATGGCGAGGTCAAGGTTGGAACTGAACACGATTAAATAGGATCGCGTGGGAAATCGAGGAGGTTTACCTTTTGTGATCATATCGCTTGTGACGCTTTAAAGATGACTCCGGTCGCACAAGAAGGTGAGCAGAGAAAGCGACTTTGTACGATCTCGTCTCATTTTATACCCG
>JBBPSU010000332.1:0-14443 GCA_038093755.1 Tylopilus microsporus | reverse complement strand
CGATTGCTTTATCCGCATTGGTCAGGTTGGCTAATGGTTCCCATGTACGATCTGTTTCATCCCAGCCTTTCCAATGGACGAGATATTGAAGTTGTCGTCCCTTCATTCTTGATGCCACTATCTTTTCGACTTCGTATTCTTCGTATCCTTCTTCCATGATTACTATTGGGTCAGGGCGAAGTGTTGGTTGTCCTTCTAGAACATCTCGATAAGGTTTGACACGGGAAACGTTGACCGTTGGATGAATGTGGATGGATTTAGGAAGGCATAAAGAAACCGCATTTGGTAGGACCTTTGTGATGGTATAGGGTCCAATCCATTTTTGGGTTAATTTCCGTGCGGTGTAAGGGAGTTTGAGATGTTCTGTGGATAACCATACCTGGTCACCGATCGCGTAATCCGGTGCTTCGCTTCTTTTTTGCTCCGCGGAACGTTTCATTCTTTTTTGGGATGCCTCGAGGGCTTCCTTAATTTCCGCGTGAGCTTCTCCTGCCTCTTTGCCAAATTCTCCAGCGGTGGTTTTGGCATTCCCTTCAAATCCTAGACGGGGGTGATAATTTTGGGTGATGGCGAAAGGAATAGTGCCGGTGGCGGAAGTGAGGGCGTTATTGTGCTGGAATTGGGCTAATTTGATCCATTCTGCCCAGGTTTCCTGCTTCTTTGCCACGTAAGCACGGAGGTATTGTTCTAGATCTCGATTGATCCTTTCGGTTTGTCCGTCGGTTTGAGGGTGATAGGCCGTGGAGAGCCGTTGTTCGATCCCGAGGAGTTTACAAAGTTCGGAAGTGAAGTCAGAAACAAACTGAGGTCCATGATCTGAGACTATAGTACGAGGAAGTCCGTGGATACACCAAACATTGTCTCTGAAGATACGAGCCAAGTCCTTGGAGGATGTGGTTTTGACGCATGGAACGAAGACTACTTCTTTGGAGAATCTGTCCACTACAACACAAATTGAGTCATATGAAGATGAAAGGGGAAGTCTGGTAATGAAATCAATGGAGATATCTTCCCATGGGTGTTCGGGGATAGGAAGAGGTAAAAGTTTTCCCGCCGGTGCCTTTTGCTTACCCTTCGTGAGGGCGCACGTTTGGCAGGAGTCTATGTAAAGCTTGGCATCTTTAGTAATGCCGGGCCATGTGAAATAGCGAGAGAGAAGATGAATTGTGCGTGCCTGACCGGGATGACCCACGATAGGGGCGTCATGACAAATGTGCAGAAGTTTCGTACGGAGTGAGAGAGGAACAAAGGTTTTTCCAGAATTATTTTTGAATATTTTTTCCTCATCATTAAAGGTAAAACCTTCCACGTCCCCTGAGATCTTCTGTGATTCAGAGATTAGTTCGTCGTAAAAGGAAGATGATAAGGAAATGTTATTCGTTTCCACGATTTCTGGAAAGATGGTGATGTTAGTGTTATGATCCGTAACTGCATCACCATGATCTGGTCTTCTTGATAGAGCGTCAGCTTGTCCATTTGTTGTTCCTGGTTTGTAGCACATTGTATAATTGAACTCCTGGAGGAGCGCGTGCCATCGTGCCTGCCTAGGGGATAAGGTTTGCGGCTTTCGCCAGTATTCTAGATTTTTATGATCCGTCCAGATCTCAAAAGAGGCTCTTCCGATAAGATAATGGCGCCATTCTTTGAGAGCTCGAATGACTGCCAAGAGTTCTTTGTCATAGATCGGATAATTCCGTTCTGCGCTATCAAAGGAGTGAGAGATAAATGCCGTCAGTCGCCACAAACCGTCTTCTCCTTTTACAGATAGAACTCCTCCTGTTGCGATGTCACTGGCATCCGTCTCTACTCGCATTTCTTTGTTTTGGTCAGGGTATGCGAGGAGCGGTGCCTTGGTAAAGCATCCTTTAAGGTCATTGAATGCCTTTTCTTGTCTTGGTCCCCATTCGAAGGGTGTGTCCTTTTTGGTGAGATCGTTTAGTGGTCTAGCAATATCAGCAAAATTAGCAATGAAACGTCGGTAATAATTGCAAAGGCCAAGGAAGCCTTGCACTTGTTTGAGTCTAGTCGGTGTTGGCCAATCAAGGACTCCAGCCACCTTAGATTTCTGCATTTCAACACCTTCCTTCGATACGACCATTCCTAGGAAGTCCACCTTCCTTTGTTCGAAGTGGCATTTCTCGGGTTTGACGTAAAGGTCGTTTTCTCGTAAACGTTGCAGGACTTCTTTGACGATTCTTCGATGTTCTTCCGTTGGTCTTCCTTTGGTAAAGATGTTGCAATCGTCCATAAAGATGATGACGACTGTGTACATGTCATTAAAGACGTCATTCATCATCTGTTGGAATGTTGACGGCGAGTTAGTCATTCCAAAGTACATTACCAATGGTTCGTAAGAACCGAGAGGAGTAACAAAAGCTCCTTTCCATTCATCGCCTTCTTTAATGCGTATATTGTTGTATCCCTATTGGAGATCCATAGTTGTGAAGAGATCGGCTCCTTTTAGTCGATCTATGAGTTGCGGAATTAATGGTAATGGGTAAGCATTTTTGATGGTTCCGTCATTGAGATAACGGTAATCAATGACCATTCGTTTTTTACCATCTTTTTTGGGAATGAAGAATACGGGTGATGTTTGAGGAGATTTGGAGGGTCGAATGTATCCTTTTTTGAGTTCTTTTTCAATGAACGTTCTGACTTCTTCCATATCGGGGTCGGATAAGGGAATAATTCTTCCCTTTCTTGGTTCGAAGTCGGGTTTGAGATCAATGGCGTGATCCCATGGCTTTCTTATCGGCATCTGTTCCGATTCATTTTGTGAAAAGACGTCAAGGTAATCATGATATTGAATGGGTACTTTTTCCTTGAGTCCTTCTTCGATAGCCCTTTGGAATACGGAAGCTGGTAACCGATCTTTTTGTCAGAACTTGCATTGATTGGTGCATCTAGAAAACGTTAGTTCCTTTTTTACCCAATCGACCTTTGGGTTGTGGCGTTCTAGCCAATCATATCCTATAAAAAGTGAGTGCGTTCCTAAAACCGTAACATAGAAATCTGCATATTCAGAATGTCCTTGAACGTCAAATAGTACCATAACCTGGTGCGTGATCCTCCCTATTGCTCCTTCAGAGCCATCCACATTTGTCACTACGATTGGTTTGGTTAGCTTATCTAAAACGAGATTGTGATATCTGCAAAAGTCTAAGTCAATAAAGGAATTAGATGCTCCTGAGTCGAGTAAGGCATATAGGTCTGCCAATTTCCATCCGGTGGTAGTTTTGAATCGGAGACTTGTTCGGAGAGTGAATTGTTTTTGGGTATCGAGGGATTGTGACGATATTTCTGTAGAGCAGTTAGTCATAGGGGAATTAAGCATGTCTTTGGACGCCGCGCTTCCTCTAGAAGATGCCCCGAAAATAGAGCCTATCGTGCATACAGGAAAATTGTCATCAGTATACTCTATTAGATCATGAACACCCTCTTCATTCACGATCATTGGCCTTTTAAAGCCTCTTTTTGCTTAGCCTCAACCGCGAGCTTGTCTCGCCAGTAGGCTTCTGCCTCAGCCGTTACATAAGCGGCATTGTGGGAGGCGTACCCCCCTCCTATGGCTGTTTGTGGCTGAGCTGGTGCGACCTCCGAAGACCTTGCGTTTGCCTTCTTCGGCTTCTTGCAGTTTCGGGCGATGTGCCCTACTTCTCCACAGTTGTAGCATGTACGGGTATCACCGGCGTACTGCATCCCTATCTCCATTGGAGCTCCGCGGCCAGGCTGTAATCCTGTGGGTGTGAAGCGTGGTTGGCTTTGCCCTTGCTGACCCTGGGAAGGACAATACTGTCCTCGGTAAGGTTTTGCGGATTGAGCCGCCCTAGCCGCCCCTCGCTCTTCGTGGATTCTTTCCAACGTCTTTCCGTAGTTATCGTATTGTTTGTAAAGATCCTCGTAGTCGTCGTCATCGATCTCACAGTGAAGAGAAACCTGCTGATACATGGTGAACCTAACTGCTTGTTTGAGCAGATGTGCTCCTTCTCCGTCCGAGACCTTTGCTTCTTGTTTGAGTATATCGAACTTCTGGAGAAAGTCCGACGTAAGCATCGATCCCTGTCGGAGGGCTTTCAGTTCCTGATACGATTGGTACTCGAGAGTCGTAATTTGGAAGAAATCGGTGAATTCTTTTTGGAAGTCAGGCCACGTAGGCCAAGCATCATCTCCCAAAAGGTCATTGGAATCCTTTTTCTTTATTATTTCTTGGTCGAGATATCTTTCCATCGTCAGCTGGGCGAAGGGTTTGGCTTTTCCTTCTAGACGTAGTAGGACCGCCATTGCCAACACTTTGTCAGATTTCCAGTTCTGAGCTGATACCCAGAGACGTATCTTTGTCCACCAGAGGCGGAACTTCTTCTTGTCTCCATCCCATTTTCCGGGATCCGCGATCTTCTTGACTGTCTCTTCTTCTTTCTTAGCATTCTCCTTGAGAGCGTCAACCAGCGCATCTCGGAGATCATCCATGTTGAAGGGGTTCGACATTGTTGCTTACTACTAAGTATCTTCCAACCTAGTTCTGGGCAAGTCTTCTGATGTATCGGGTGCGAATATCGATTCTTCGCGGATAGAGTAAATCTTCTGAGGCAACGTCTTGCGCTCAAGTAGGTAGTCTTATCCAAGTGTAACGACCTAGACTTTAGAATCGTAATGCTCGAGGGCAAGACAACAATCGACCAGTGTTCAAGGCTTCAAGACTAATCGTCAAGTCCGAAGCGAGTAGATGAGGATGAGGAGCAGTACCCTTAATTTGCACTCAAGCCTAAGGCGAGGTTTGAACAAGTGGATAAGACTGCTCTCGTAGGTACTTTACATGGGTTTAAATACTAGAGTGGGCTGTGCACAGACCGAGCTATGAACTACCTATACGGGATGTGCGATGCTGCATACATAGGTATGCGCAGTCGAGGCTGTACGAGTAAATAAGTGGAGTCATACAAGAAGCCAATGGAAAAGAAAGATGGAATCATATGGTACGATAGCCAATGAGGATGTTAGAAACGGATGAAATCGTAACACAGACCAGGTAAGATCGGGTTGTTACTGACAATCCTGTTCTACTTACTGTGCAATCATGTAGTCTGCAATCGCCGAGTCTCTAGCACGCATGTTCACGGCATGTGCCTGAGAACCGATCTTCATAATAGCTACATCTCCCCGAAAGTGGTCGTCATCATCGCCCAGCGAAGTGTTGGTACGAAGGCGACAGTGGCGCTTGAAAAAGACACAATATCGATAGGTATGTCGACCTTCATGCACGGTGATTTGACAGTCATGAATGTAAGGCTGAAGCGCAGCTTCTTGTAGAAGGGTCTCTGCCATGGGAAAGCGCGGTGATCCGTGAGATGCATCTGCACAGCGGGTGAGCATCTCTACTTGACGTGGCCTATGCCAGGATGTCGAGTAGAGTCTGCATCATAGATGAAGCTCTGGACTCTGACAACATGGTGAGTTATCACCTACGAGACCGTGGTTGGACTCACAGAAGCTGATGGCAAGATATAAATACGTGAATTCACCATTGAGAACGGAAAGCAATGACGGTGACCAGCACAGTGTAGAAGAGGGAATGGTACCGTCGTCGCCCACAATTGTCCACCTTTAAAATGCCAGAGGCTCCGGGTCATTTGGCCTCCTCCCCAAATGCGTCAAGACAACGAGTATCGACTCTGATCAATTAGGCATTAATCGGGCCCACCGGATGCATAAGGACAGACAATCAAAAAGACACAAACAATAGGTAAGTCATGGTATTGTCATTACCCAACAAAAACGCATTCGCCAATTGTCAGTGCCCAACCAAAATGCAACGATGGATCACCGCCAAAAATGGAGTACGACAAAAGGACCATCAGGAGCCAGCTGGCATAAAGCGAGGATGGTGGTCCACTACCGTCATCATGACTATGTCCACGATGCCTGGAGCATTCATCGACTTGCGTAGCCTGACACCCGACTACCCTCATTCCCCCGTCTCTGATCCGTTTGTTGTCGAATGGATGTATACCCCCCTCTCTGATGACCACATGCATACCCCACCAACCTACTCCCGTCCTGCCTCTGTCTCTGATGACCGCATGCATACCCCAACGCCAGTCCACTCTCGTTCTGCCTCTGTCTCCAATGACCACATGCGTAACCCAACACCAGCCCACTCTCGTTCGGCCTCTGTCTCTGATGACCGCATGCGTACCCCAACGCCAGCCCACTCTCGTTCTGCCTCTGTCTCCAATGACCGCATGCGTACCCCAACGCCAGTCCACTCTCATTCTGCCTCTGTCTCCAATGACCCCATGTGTAACCCAACGCCAGCCCACTCCCGTTCTGCCTCTGTCTCCGATGATCCCATGCGTAACCCAACACCAGCCCACTCTCGTTCTGCCTCTGTCTCTGATGACCGCATCCCAACGCCAGCCCACTCTCGTTCTGCCTCCCCCGATGACCGCATGCGTACTCCAACGCCAGTTCACTCTTGTTCCTCCTCTGTTCATCTTCAGCGTACTTCGCGCAAGCGCCACTCTCGTGCCCCGTCAGAAGAGGACGTACAAACGATCTTGCAACATGACCTTTTCGACGACGAGGAAGGTACCACAACACGGTTAGCGAAGTATTCCCACCACAAACAATGGCTTATTGTTATTTCCATGCAGGTTCCAGACTCCCAAATCATATATGGAGTCCGTGGTGGATTCTGGATCTGGTCTTTCATACGTCCTGAAGCTGAAGGACAGCACAGAAAAGCCGTCACACGTCACCTGGAAAACCCGCATACGACGTGTACTGGATGATGAGGTACATTGTGCTTCGGAAAATTTGCTTCAGTTATTGACATTCTTGTCAGCGATCTCATCCAGATGTCCATCACTTGAGCAAGTGTCGATATAACGAGGTCGACTATTCACATTCGCTACGCTGTGAGTTGTACGACAGAGACAAGCTGGTGAACAACTTGAAGAAACAAATAGAGCATTTAAATGCGGTACGTGCAGCAGTCACTGTTATACCTGATTCTCACTTTCAGTGCGTCAGACACACAACGAGCAATTGAAGAGCATCAAAGAGACCTCTAGGATTGAATCTGAGTCCCACAAAAAGAAGACCGTTGAGCTAGAGCTCGAGCGCAAGATGAAGCTCACTGAGCTGGAGGAAGTGGTACGGCAGCAAGAGAGCGTAAGTATGAATATTGTTACTCAGTCTATTCTAACCTTGCTCTGTAGCAACTCCGGTCTCAGGTTGAGGAAGCCATTGCCATCAAATACGAGAACCAGATCGCCAAGCTGGAGCTGGTTATACAGCAGCACGAGAGTGTAGGTATCATTATTTTTGTCTCGACATATCTGACCCGCCACCTAGGACCATAAAGCGCTCCGGGCCCAGATGGACAAAGACATGCAAGCCACTGCCAAAGAACACAGCAACAAGGTTGCTGAGCTGCAGTGGGCAATACAGCAGCTTGAAAGTGTATGTACTCACATCGTCCATCTAACTCATTTCAACTCAACCTTGCTATCTAGGAACACGAAAGGCGCAGGGCTCAGATTGGTGAGGACCAGAAAGCCATTGTCATCGAGCACAAGAAGATTGCCGAGCTGGAGAGCATGAGTATGAACATTTAGGAGCGTCAGTACTTTGCCTACTCTAACCTTATTCTCTAGATACAAAGGGCATTCCAGGCTCGAATTGACAAGGACCAGGAAGCCGCTGCCATCGAACATAAGAAGATTGCTGACCTGGAGCAAGTTATACAGCAGCACAGGAGTGTAAGTATCATCGTTTATCGTTTTTGTCTCAACCTATTCTAACCGCCATCCAGGACCATAAAGCACTCCAGGTTCAGATGGACAAAGTCAAGCAAGCTGCAAATGTAGAATGCAAAAACAAGATTGCTGAACTGCAGCAGGTGACGCAGCTGCTCGAAAGTGTATGAATTCTTGCTGTCTGTCTAGCCTGTTCCAACCTCATCGTCCAGGAATGTGAAATGCGGGTTCAGATCGACAAGGACCGGCAAGTTACAATTTTACAACACAAGGATGAAGTTGAGAAACTTCGCAATGAAATGAAGGTATACTCTATTTTGTGAAGTGAAATTACAAGGTGGCTAAACTACCCATGTGTCATATAGCGGCGCAGAGCAGTGAGTATTGACGGCTACGCCAGCAGCCCAGCCTGGATTAACACAAATTCAGGAGATTGACGAAGCTGGTGCTGCACAGCAGAATGCCGAGATGGAAAAGCTTCGAAACGAGATGAAGGTAGGCTCAGCCTCGATGTTCATACGACTCAGTGGATTTCCCTGATGAGCTTACTCCAGGCTGATATGGATGCTCGGCTCCATGATCTTCTCAAAGACAACCTTGCACGAGCGATGGAGCGGCAAAAGCAGGAGCTTGACAAGAAGTTACAGTTAGCTCGAGAAGCAATGAGGGTAGGAGATGACAGAAATTCACATTTCTTGACTCACATATATTCTAGGCGGAAAAGGAAATGGAGATTGTGAACTTGGAAAAGCGGTATGCACGGCAGGGCCAACAGGTATATCTTTTCCACACTTTCCTATGGTAGTTCTAATCTTCCCCCTAGACGACTGTTCCGATGCCTAGGCTCCAAGGCGAATGCAGCCCTATGAATATCTCTCCACCAGAGGTGGAACCCACCATCCGCAATCGATCTATTGTCAATGCTCCCCCAAAACCAACCTTTGTCACCCCAAACCTTGATGCCATCAGAAAATTGAGAAAGTCACGGGGAGGTTCCCATAAGACCCGTTTAATTGGCATGCCAATTGAGGTGCGTACTGACTCCTTGTTGGCGATTTTTGACTTACCCTCGGACAGGAGGAGGATACATTACACACATCTGGTGGTCCATGGGCGACCACATCACCCATCATGATCAGCACCAATGTACCTGATGGCATCCCTGGCGCACCCATCAACACTACCACACAAGCACTCCAAGAGGCCATCACCAAAGGAGTCGACATCACACTCAAAAATATGTTTGCCAATGGTCAGCTATTGCATAACTCAAGACCGAGCCCTCGCAGGAAGAAGGCACAGACCGATGAAGTGGATGCGATTAAGGCATCGGAATCCAACGAAGATCGCCGCTTCATGTTGGTCAGTCGCTCTAAAATAAAGACTTTATCGCAGCTTATTTGATAACAGGAAAAAATTCGAAACTTCCTCAAGGCCAAGTTCGAATTTACCCAGGACACTGAATTCATGGTACATGAACTAGCTGACCATGGCAAAGTTCAGATGTATGAGTCAGGAGATGGTCCTGGTCCTGACTTCGAGTCGCCCAGGTTCGACCTCAGAAATAACTCAAAATCGCCATGGAATAGCTCAATCATTGATAACCTCCTTAGGGAGGTGCAAGACCAATGCTTCAAAGAGGATTGGCCGGTACAGAGGCCAGATCCCTACGTCAGAGAAATCCTTATGGAGCGGTATAAACGGTTGCGGACGGGGTGGCAGAAGGGCCAGTCAAAGATCACGGATGATGGCATGGCAGAAACACCTGCTGAAATCGAGGCGCGACTTATTGCTGAGAGGGAGTTAGTGCTGAAACATTGCCAACAAACCACCCGCCAACGAAGTGTAAGTGCCATATTTTCTACTAGTAACTGCCACCTGTCTTAATTGTTCATCATTACTGGCAGAAATACACTCGCAGGGTTACCATCCTGGACCACATCACCAAATTAAAGACAGAAGCTGGCGAAGATGATACCGATGTCTGGAAGTGGCTTCAAGAAGTAGTTCAGACGCTTGGCAAGCATGGGATGAGCTCAGAGGAAAGTGACATTGAGAACGAAGTCGAGCAAGTCCTCCGTGTCAAACGTATGGGCTGGCGTCGTGGTATTGAACGCGAGCTGGATTTTTTGGACCTCCAGCGCATAGTTGATGTTGACGTGTATGCTCCCCAAGGATCCCAGCCAATGAAGAGGATACATGCATCTGGCAACCCAGTCAGTTCCAGGGATGCTGTGAAGGGCTTACCACGAGCTTTCTACAATGGAGCATGGATCACAGGCCTCACACAGTGCCGACTCGAGAGGCTGAACATTCCGGAGGAACCATTCTCATGGATGCATGTTGCAGTAGCTACAGTATAGCTATACTTACGACTGATTATATGGCCATGAGTTCACGACTGTCTGCCATGTGCACAATAATATCCCACTTTGTGCGCCATCATGAAATTATCGTGCGGAAAGGATGTCCCGCTGTTTGCATCATGGTACAGTCATCGGGCGGAAGATATGGTTTGAGATAGCAGAACAAGTATTGGCACACATTTAGTACACCGTCCAAACTTCAAATTTAGGAGCGAGATTAAATTATTGTCAATATATCAGATTTTGCCTGTTGTATTAACCATGACAAAACGTGAACTATTGTCCGCCGAGTCAGTATATGAATCCCTGACTTCAAGTTTGCGCCACCATCTAAATTAGGGTTACATCTCAAATTTCGAACAAACTGATATATTTGTCCATACACCAAATTTCAGCCAACGTCTAGAGGTTTGTTCAGACATGAAGTTCTGGCGTTTTTTAAATGATAAGTTCTATTTAAAGTACAGTATTGACATTTAGTTTGCAATTAAAACCTGTCCTAAATCTCAAAAAATCTGTTGTGTAGCCTATACGTGACTAAGACCACTGGCAGTGAATCCGAGGTTGTACATAGTAACCCTTGTCTGTCGACGGTGATAACAAGTACTTGCTGGTGATGGATATTTAACGTTCAACTGTTTGTGTTCTGCACTTCTAGTAGGTACATCCTCCACGGTCGAGGCGGATCGGCGGATCGGACTTCGGTGGCCACGATAGGAACCACGGCCTTTTTTCACTGATCGCAGTCATTGCTGCGCTCCTCCGCTTCCCCGACTCTGACCATGGCAGCAGCAAGGAAAGCTCAAATATATGGGCGTTTCTTATTTCACTGAAATCATATACAGATATCTTAGCTCTTGCATCTTTTGCAAAATCGTCAAAGGCTTGTACCTTCTGACTTGGCCGTGTCAACCATCATGACCATCCCCCAGGCGAAATACCGAGCTTCAAGCTCGTTGAGACAGAGCTCTCGTGCGAATCATCCCTCCATACCTAACCTCCCCAAGGCTCACCTATCATAGATATGCCTTTCTCGACATCCATCCACTTTCCAAGGGTCATGCACTCGTCATCCCCAAAGGTAACCCACTCTTCCGGAGAAGCCACGCAACTCCAAACAACTGATGCGCTAAGAAATACAGACCACGCAGTAAAAATGCACGAACTACCAGATAAATATCTCGCTGACGCACTGCCTATCGCCAAGAATATCGCACTTGCTCAGGGTCTCGAGAACTACAATATCCTCCAGGTTCACTCTACGACTCGCTCATTTCTGTCACACTAACCCTACACTTGATACAGAACAACGGACGTTTAGCACACCAGGAAGTGGACCACGTCCATTTCCATGTCCTCCCAAAGCCGAATGAATCAGAGGGGCTCGTATTCGGAGCACAAAGCTGGCCCGCACAGGACCCATCCATGGATGACCTCAAGGCATACCAAGCTGAATTTGTGAGGAAACTGAATGATTTGGGTAAATTGTAAGACCACGACTATAGCACAATATAACATTCCTCCGAAAGTCCATGATGTTTACATAAATTGCATGTCGTTGCTGTATGATAGGCTGTTTGTTCCTCTGAAACGCTGTCTGTGGTTTGCCAGCACATTTCGTCAACACTTAGCACCTCCGAAGCGTCTTATCAGGAACTACGGTTGTCTCAGTGATTCAGTGGTAAATTTATGCCATGACCGAGGCAGTGCCAAGTGGCGGAGACTGTCGAAATGGGGTAAGGATAATTCGCAAGATCTAGTAAGTAAGCACTAGGCAGTTGCTACCAGGTTTGCATCATGTTAAGTTCATCTTACCCAGCAAGCGTCGGTAAGTTTTTACTTAGGCTGAAAATCCGTTCGGTGACATTTTGTAGACTTGGATTAGGGAGTGAGGGCACCCTCAGGCTTACTGTAGTTTGCAGACCCAGCATTACACTCCCCGAGTGTCGAGCTCGTTAAGCTTGATTCCCAAGTAGGGCTTGCTGAATTGCAGGATATCTTGCCAGTGCACAAAGTAGTGTGGATAAAATCATATTATCCCCAGCAGCGATGAAGCGACAGGTGACGAATGCGATCCTTGCTGCACTGGCAGGAGACGTTCCAAACTATGAATACAGCTGGTGGGCCATGCCATGTACCCGCAACTTCCCCTTCGACGGCGCACTGTGCGCTCAACCCGACGTGGTTCAAGTTGCGCACTGCCATCTCGTCGGCCTCTGGGAAAGATATTTCCATTCTAGGAAGTTCGCACAGCAATACTTTGCGTTGAATGCCCGGCGCGGGCCATGCAACAGATATGCCACTGGATCCGAGTCAGCGTTCAGCTTTTGTATGGTGACCATGACTACACCCAGGCAAGCAAATCGTTACAGGCACGCTTGTACAACGTTGACAATCAGAACATCGCAGATCTTCCTCTTCATGCATCTTTTGTGCCGCTATCAGAGGTATTTCTTCGACCCCCGCTTATCTCGTACAGCATCTTGAAGCCTATCTTGAAACCTAACTTCGCAGGCGACGCGCCCAGCTTCAAACTCGCTGAAACAGAGCTATCGTAGGCACCCTGCTTCACCCACCCGTATCGCGCACAAAAGCCCTAGCCCTATTGTCATAGATACGCCTTCGTACCCCTCCCTCCGCTCGTGGAGGGTCACGCCCTCGTCATTCCGAAAGGTAAATGACTTGTTCTCAAAGTTGCCTGTAGTCGACCGACCCCCCTCCAATGATCCATCTAGACCATGCCGTCAAGATGCACGAAGTACCTGACGAATACCTTGCCGATACCATTGCTCTCGCCAAGAAAATTGCCATCGACCAGGGACTGGTGGACTACAACATTCTCCAGGTCCGCTGATACCCCTTTGCCGTTCTCCCAGCTCACGCGCCGTGCAGAACAACGGAAGGGTAGCATACCAATCTGTTGATCATGTTCACTTTCACGTCATTCCCAAACCAGACAATGAGACCGGCCTCTATGTTGTATGGCCTCCCAAAAAGGAGGACGAAGATGGGCTGCGCAACAAGGTTTTTGAAAAGCTGGGCATTACGGGTAAAACCACCTGTCAATCCCAGCTGATGAACAATGTCATAAGAGAAACATTCGACTCTGAGCGATCCTGCTTTCAGGTAAGAAATAGAAATGCTCAAGTCTCATCATGTTGGATCTCACTACGCGATACAACATAGTCTCCTCTCAGTACGGCTGAAGAACATACCGCTTGCACTGCGGGCGAGGCGAAGTGATGGGTGCGAATAGAATTTATGCCAGTCGGTTCCATGGTTTTACAGATGATAGACAGGAAGGCAGTGCATATAGGTGATATCGGATTATACTACCCTACCCTCGTAGCCTACTATACACCACAATTTTCAATCATTGGCCTGCTAGACGTTTGCGGCGGTCGTGAATCCGAGCCCATTTTCTCTCTTTCCTGCTTTGGATCATACTCGTTTCAAGCAGCAAGCCGTTGACAACAGGCGACATGCACTGGGTGACAAGTAGCTGGTCCGTCCACGTATCACCGTTCTTAGTCGGCGTCTCACTAAGGGTATATGAGGTCGCGAAGCTACCAGCCGCCCAGCCAGCGTATCCGAGGAAGACTGTCAAAAATATGTCAATCAACGCCGCCGAACAGCTCGGGACAAGTATGTACACACCGTCCGAGTTCTCGGCCAGGTAACGGGTTTGCTGACACATGAATTCATGACAAGAATCGATATTACCTCCGCCCGTTTCGCTGTTGAGTGCCTGGCGTCCGTTGCAGCGTAGCCATTGTGCAAGTGGTTCCCAAGCATCTGCGATGCTGTTGCCAACACAGGTGTCGCTCGTTCCGCTATGGTAGCCGTATGGCATAAGAGCGCTATTGTACGTTTCAATGTGCGGGACACTCACGAGCTGTCTGAGTCGAGGTACCTGTGCACATCGAAGATTAGGTTTGTGTGACTTCCGTCTGGGTTAGTGACAGCAGCAAGCGCAGCTGCGGAACCACTTGAAACAAAGGTTTGCGCGGAGGCGTAATTGTCGCCGGGGAGGAGAATGATCTGTGTGGTGGCACCAGCCTTACGAATGGCGGTAACGGCAGCCTTGCGTCAAAATTAGTATCCTTCTCCCTGTCACTGCTGAAGGATTAGATCACCTGAACTGTTTCAGCCCATAATGCGATCTGTCGAAAAATATGAATATGACAAGTTTCATTTAATATTCCGATGTACTTACACTGGGGAGGTCATGTGGTTCATTCATTCTGGCTACTAGTCAGTCGAAGTCCACAGTGCGAAGCAGACCACTCACATGCCAAAGATGATTCTGTCTTCATTCGT
>JBBPSU010000330.1:0-14490 GCA_038093755.1 Tylopilus microsporus | reverse complement strand
TGTATCTTCTTCTTGCAACTGATAATGCGGTATAGTCGACACGGTCACACCTCAGAATCATATATCGTATTCTAGCAGCCTCCGCCACCCAATTGGGGAATATTGTGAATTTACAATTTTTGTGATGTTGCATGACGAACGTGCTTGGTCAAGATGCCCTGAAGATTGGTGGCTCGCTCGAGAGTGAATTTGGGAAGCGGGACGTGAATAACGTGATCGAGCTCTGCAAGCACAATTAAGGCGTCACAACGGGTCTCTGCGACGTTGAGGATGACCACCGGTCCAGCACGAGCTGAAGCGTGGAGTTGAGAGAACCGTTTAGGGCGGAGGAACTTCTCGAAACCTGGCAACTCTCAAATCTCCTGGAGCAGGTTATCTCGCTGGATTGCAAGCCTACGCTGCTGGGCTGCGACTAGTTTTGATGACTCTGTCGCGCTATGTAGTGCATGTTCAAGTTGAGTCAGCTGCGCTAGGTTCGCGATATCTGATAAACTTGAAGCTGCATGGCCAAAGGTGCTAGCGTGGTTGAGGGTAACAGACATTTCCCGAAGCGCATTACGAGCCCGATCAGAGATAGCGGATGATGATTGTTCGTATGCAGCAGTGGTATGGTCTAATGCAGTTGAGGCATCACGAAGTCTTTGAGCATGCTCCGGGTAAGCAGACGATAATTCTTCGTAGGAGCTGCGAAGTTGGAAAAGTTCACCCCAAATAACGGAGCGCCCTTGCTCAAGCCACTCAACCGCAGCTTCTGGGAATCCAGCATCCAGGGCAGTAGCCACTGCTTCCCGGACAATATCGGAAGCCTCGGATAGGCGTTGGTAACGACGAGTAAGAGAAAGGCCAATCCATGCAGATTGAGGAATGAGAGTGAGGGCGACGGAATATGCATGCAAGAGAGAAGGATGGGAAATACGGCGTGCGCACGATATCCATTCCTGTGCAGCGCGAAGACGATGATTGACAGGGCCAACGGGAGATGAAGCAGCATAAGAAAATATAGAAATTGCTTGGTCGAGTCTGATGATCTCCCCGAGTCGTTCGTAGCAAGAAGTGAAGGACCTGCCGAGGTTGGTGAGAAAGAGGGGCATGTCAGGATGACTGTGAGGAGTGAGGTCAACAGCATCCCTCTGGATTGAAATGGCGTCCTCGAGGTCACTGAGCTCGCCAAGGCGTTCGAAACGAGTATTCAAGGAGATGCCGAGGTTGTTAAGACGGCTGGACTTGTCGGGGTGACCGTGAGGAGTGAGGTCAATGGCATTCCTCTGGCTTGAAATGGCGTCCTCGAGGTCACTGAGCTTGCCGAGGCGCGAGAAACGAGTCAAAAAGGAGTTGCCAAGGTTGCTAAGACGGCTGGACTTGTCGGGGTGACCGAGAGGAGTGAGTTCAACAGCATTCCTTTGGCATGAAATGGCGTCCTTGAGGTCACTGAGCTCACCGAAGTGCTCGAAACGGATTAAAAAGGAGTTGCCGAGGTTGTTAAGATGGCTGGGCTTGTCAAGGTGATGGTTGGGAGTGAGGTCAACAGCATTCCTCTGGCTTGAAATGGCGTCCTTGAGGTCACTGAGCTCACCGAGGCGTAAGAAATGAGTTTTTAAGGAGTTGCCAAGGTTGTTAAGATGGCTGGGCTTGTCGGGATGACCGTGAGGAGTGAGGTCAACAGCATTCCTCTGGGTTGAAATCGCGTCCTCGAGGTCACTGAGCTCACCAAGGTGTAGGAAACGAGTTTTCAAGGAGATGCCAAGGTTGTTAAGACGGCTAGGCTTGTCGGGGTGACTGTGAGGAGTGAGATCAACAGCATTCCTCTGGCTTGCAATCGCGTCCTTGAGGTCACTGAGCTCGCCAAGGCGCTCAAAACGAGTTAAAAAGGAGTTGCCGAGGTTGTTAAGATGCCTGGGCTTGTCGGGGTGACCATGAGGAGTGAGGTCAACAGCATCCCTGTGGTTTGAAATGGCATCCTCGAGGTCACTGAGCTCGCCAAGGCGCGAAAAACGAGTTAAAAAGGAGTTGCCGAGGTTGTTAAGATGGCTGGGCTTGTCAGGGTGACCGTGAGGCGTGAGGTCAATGGCATTCCTCTGGGTTGAAATCGCGTCCTCGAGGTCACTGAGCTCGCCGAGGCACGAAAAACGAGTTTTCAAGGAGATGCCGAGGTTGTTAAGATGGCTGGATTTGTCGGGGTGACCGTGAGGAGTGAGGTCAATGGCATTCCTCTGGGTTGAAATCGCATCTTCGAGGTCACTGAGCTCACCAAGGTGCTCGAAACGAGTTTTCAAGGAGTTGCCAAGGTTGTTAAGACTGCTGGGCTTGTCGGGGTGACCATGAGGAGTGAGGTCAACAGCATTCCTCTGGTTTGAAATGGCATCCTTGAGGTCTCTGGGCTCGCCGAGGCATAAGAAACGAGTTTTCAAGGAGTTGCCGAGGTTGTTAAGATGGCTGGGCTTGTCAGGGTGACCGTGAGGAGTGAGGTCAACAGCATTCCTCTGGCTTGCAACCATGTCCTTGAGGTCACTGAGCTCGCCGAGGCGCTCGAAACAAGTTCTGAAGAAATTGCCGAGGTTGTTAAGAAGGCCAGGCTTGTTGGGGTGACCGTGAGGAGTGAGGTCAACAGCATTCCTCTGGGTTGAGATGGTCTCCTCGAGGTCACTGAGCTCGCCGAGGCATAAGAAATGAGTTTTCAAGGAGTTGCCGAGGTTGTTAAGAAGGCCAGGCTTGTCAGGGTAACCGTGAGGAGTGAGGTCAACGGCATTCCTCTGACTTGAAATGGCATCGTCAAGGTCAGCCAGTTCCCCAAAGCGATCAAATCGATACCCCATCGCCACGCCAAGATTGTTCAGCGCCATGAGGTACCTGTTATCCCGAATCGACGTAGACCTGACCAATTTTTGCAAAACAGCAATTGTTTCTTCTAGGTCCGCTTGATCGCCGAACCGTTCGAAACGCTTCAACAGCCCGACATGTAAAGTCCATGGATTTTCATCCGTGCGCGTGAAGCTCGAAGTTACATCTTGCTTCGCCAACATTTCCTCATTTGGTTGTATGAGACCAACGTTTGATGCCACATGCAGTTTTTGTAACGCTCCAGCAGCTCGTCTTGCATGTCTCTCTGTAGACTCGTTGCTCAGCACTTCCTCCAGCAAGGTATGAGCCCGTTGTTCTTCGCCGCAGTTCTTCCACTTCTGGAATCGCACAAGATGTGCTGCTGCTAGGTGGATAAGGGTGGATGGCCGATCAGGATGGCCGACAGGACGGACGGCCAATGCATCATCATACATCTGAAGAGCCGCTTCCAGGCGATCATCTCCACCATCCACTTGAAAGTGGATCAACTCGGCCATCGCCAGGTTGAACTGAGTGACTGCACGACAAGGATAGTCAATGGGACAGGTATTCAGCGCATGCTTGAACTCGGTGATAGAACGTTCCAGATCTTGCTTTTCTCCACGCATCCGGTACCGCAGGAGAGCGGTATGGCCCCGATCGGTTGCCTTTTCTAGTTCGCTGCGCGATTCCGGGACTGACTACCGGAGCATGAGGTTCAATGTATATAATATGGATACAAGCTGCCGACTCACCCAATGAGGGTCAGCAAGCTTCGACATTGATGAGCTACCATTCTTCTGCTTCTGTCGTTTTACAGTTACGAAAAGGGATGAGCATGGGGACACAACGTCGCCATCCTTTGGAAGGAACGTAAAGGCTATTATAGAGTGAGTGAGTGATCCCTTGTGCGTGATAATCCCCCTACTCACGAGAGTCTGTTTCACTGCGCTCCAAGAGTTGTTTTACCACAACCGTCACTGTTCGCAGCAGCTCCCCGCTACCCAGCATAGGCTGGAATTCGAAGGAAGCATAAACCTCTACACAAATCGTGGCCGACATGTCTGATGATCTACATATAGTGTCAGAATTAGTAACCCTTTCCGCAAACCAGAGCTCACATCTGGACCGGTCCATTCCATTGCATGATATCATCATTCACTGACAAAGGTTTGTTCTCTGTTCTCCACTCGAGGCCACAATGATGCAGCACGACTAAAAAGCCAGCAGGGAGTCGTCTCAGGCCAAGGGCAACATCGGTCGCTCGGATGCCTGCCCTATCATCAGCAATAGTAGTAATATGTGGAGAAAGGAGTTCCGTACTTGTGATGACTATTCCTTCGTTCTCGACGGTAGAGTTTGAGGGAATGCATGGTTGGTCACCGTGCCCAACAATTGTTTGCTCCTGCACTGGATATTCTGTGGCTAGTATTCATTAGTCATGTGGCCCGACTGAGTGGAGATAAAGTATCGCACTCGTTGATTCCTTTTCACCTACTAGTAGGGACACCGAGGAATGGGGCATGGTATCCAATTGCTCCCCCGCCAATCCAGGAGTTTCCATATTGGCTTCCTCCGGCTCCTTACACTTAAGGGAGTCAGCAAACGCAGTAACTTGCAGACCTGGAATGTCTAGGACTTCATGCTCGTTGGCTGAATTCGGGGGAGCGGCAAGACTAGCATGGTCTGGTTTGTCCCCAGCTACAGGTGTTTCCTCCTCAATTTGATCCTCTTCCGCACACACAGATGAGGGGTCAGATATAGCAGGATCAGGCTGAAAAATGTGTCAATTAATAGATGAAAGGAAGGAACAGAAACTTACAGTTTTGCTACTGGGTCTCGTCCAATGAAAGAGCGATTTTACAACACTGATGCAGCAGCCCATTGTAAGTCAGAGCAGAAGAATGAGAATTTGAAGTGATCGGTGAGAAAACTACATCACCTTTTAAAGCTCGAACTTGTTTTACCCAATGCCTGGACCGCACGCACAGGAAGCACTGCATACACGAGTTATCCATTAGAGTGCCAGAGTCACAGCCCGGGCACATCTCAAAATTTGCACTGGTAGCGTGGACTATAGGGGGCTGTACATGTTTTTTCTCTCTCTGCTAAACACGTAACAAGTGCGCTGTGGGTGCTCAGTTTGCACAGTTTGGCGAAGCGCACATTGGCAGCCAGGACAGACTCACTACAGGCCAACTTGAAGCGTGAAACAGTTCCTACAAGTTACAGATGGTCGTCTTGACGGAGGGGTTATGAATGAAATGCACACACGATCGCACATGAAGGCTTACGAGAATCCAGTGAAAAGGCAGTGAGAGGACTTGGAGAAGCCACGCAGTGTATCATACTTGCCTTCTCTCAGGGTCCGGACTGCTGGCCTACCGTCATGTAGCTAGTAGGATCCAGAAATAGAATGTACTTCCATCGTTCGACATGGATTCGTTGGGTGGAGTGTCCACGTGACTCTCACGTGTCGGTCGCGGTCCGCATTCGTTTAGAACGGTCTCAGAGTCTGTCCCAACTTGAGGTGCTCGTTGCTGCTTCCGAGTCTCTTCGCGCTTCCTAATCACTGTCCTCATGTACCACACTGCCTGGGCCCTTAGAAGTGCCGGTGGGTGGCCACCCACCGCACCTTCACATGCTGTTCAGGAGTGCAATGGAAAACGATCAGATCAGATGAGTCATGCTATGTTGTTCCATCGCAGTACCTGCACGGCGCAGTGTGCACCTCCTTCCTTTTCCCGACCTGCTTACTGTCTTCCGTGTTCTGCAAACAGTTTTCTTCGACCACGTGTCTTTGTCTGTTCCGTGTGAAGTCGTACACACCCTCGCACACTCTAATCAGCTGGTTTTTTTTAGCCAACCGCTTTGTGTTGCAATGTCAGTGGGCAAAGACAATTCCTTCTCAGACATACGTCCTGTGTTCAATGGTTGTGAACGTCTCACACAACAGATCGGCACATGATCGCCGACTGAACCCCTTCATCCATGGACCATGGCCAACTGTACACTACTCTGTCTAGAGTACGACAGCATAACGACACCTTGGAGAGAATGGTGGGAAGTGTTCCAGTGCAGGCATGGTTCAGAGTTGTCTCCTTCCTGAAAATAATTAACGCTATGCGGTTCACTGTCTCCCATGGCGTCCGCCAACGGCATCGCCTGTCAGAAGTAACTACAATCCCATCACTGATCAACGACATCAAGATGCTCGTAATCGCAAGAAACAAAGTTCGAGTAACTCGCCGCCTGAGTCATGCTGATTTGTTGCAGCAGGCGCGCGCATTAGGCATTGTTGACCAAGATAGGGCGTTGGCGCAGTGTCGCATCAAAGGAGGGGACGCTAGCGTTGATAAACAGGCAGTACAGAGACACCCAGATGGTGGTGGGTGAGTGAGTTTGCTAGCTCCATTGGACATCTGCTGATGCTAGGTCAAGAGCGAAAGATAAGCAGAATCGTAGCCAACGACACGCTATTAGGTAGGAGCAGCCTTTTTTTTCCCATGGCGACACCCAACCGACGTTTGTATAGAAGTGCTGCTGCATCGCTTTGGAGGTGCCGGTGGGGAACTTTGTTGCCAGCGCAGCTGGATGGAGACAGTGACCCGGCTGCTCTCAAATGGTTTGAACTCCACTCGGGCTGCAATCATACGACGTGCCAATGCCGAACCTAGTCCTGCTATCTTTGCATCGCGCGGTGGAGGGCGTGCCTGTGTCCGATGTCGGGTAGAAATCCAATTCAGACCGGATACATACCAATGGGAGGATGGATTTTGACGTGCCATTATTCTTGTGGTCGGATCATGATGCTATTCTTTCTTTGCCGAAGTAACTTGAACCCGATTGTCATTGGAGGTATAGTACATGGTTAGTGGAATGCACGAGTTGCGGACTTTGTCTCGCCAGTAGACGCCGTTTGAAGCTGTGCGACATCATTGCCTTGTCTCGTCCCCGTGGCGGGCTCGCCTTTCTCTCCACGTGTCAAACGGCGATGGGAGAGAAAAACCTCACCGACGAAGCCATCCATATCGCGGCAGGAATGCTGTTCGCAGGTTATCCGGGAGTAATTGGCAGCATGTGGTCGATCAGTGATAGGATTGCGCCAGGTGTAGCCCAAGACGTATATACGCGATCGTTTGGCAACAGGACATGACCAGTGCCAGCCTATTATCGGGAGGCCGCACGGGCGCTTCACGAGGCAACTAAGCGTCTTCGAGAGAGGGGTCCAGACCTCGTCGAGTGCTACCTCGACTTGGAATACCCACTGCGCACTTGCACCGATCTGCCCGGGTGATCCTACGTACAGGAAACGCAGATATCGAGCCGACTCGAGTCTCAGAGCTAAACGCACGATGATGTTGACAAGCCCCTAGCCACGGGTGGAACGCTTACTGAGAATTCGACTCAGATGTTGAATTTAAGCTAGACGAGCACTCAGACTCTTGCAGGGAGCCTACCTCCAGCGCACCCGAGCTTTGGTATGAAGGTATTATGTGAGACATGGTGCTTAGAAGTCACTGATGGAACCGTCATCCACCTCGTACTGCACCGATCTCCATAGAATGCAAACGGTGGTAGACAGGGAAACTCGGAACACGGCGGTGCAGCGAGCAGCGCATGCTAAAAGGAGTCAATGTTAGACTGCCTACAGCGCATAGCAGACCAACAAGTTACTTACTAATACGTTAGGTATAAATGTGGGGTCAACCTCAAGAACGTTAGTAGCAAGATTTTTCATGGTGTTATCGCCGGCATGCTTTGATCACCATCATGGCAAGAAGGGATGGGATGAATTACCTAGATGGCGCGTGAGTAGTACAACTTGAATACAGTCCTGGGTTGTGCAAGTCTTTGGAAAATACATACACTTGGCTCCAGCACTATGGCCTCAAATTAGTGGTAAGCGCTTGGGGGATGCGAGTTCCATCCAGACGACTTGCTTTTAACCATAGCCTGTAATCTGAGCACGAAGGGTTTCCTGTAACGTACCATAACTCGACGACTGTCTCCGGCAGGGTCAGCGCGGGCTGGTCACACGACTCGCTGATTCCGTACAGTCGCGCAACTTGAACCTCCAACGTTTGCGATGCACGCGTCTAATACTAGGGACCGTTGAGTCTCCGCGAGTCCTGACATATCTGTTTGGAAAATGGCGTCACTTCAGGCCCCAGAACGTCGATAACAACTTGTTCTGTAGTGTATCAGCGAATCTGATCGGTACAAGGCATCGCATAACGCACAGCGGGTGTTATCTGACAAGCGTACTAGTCTGCGATCTACTTCGACCGTCGCGTCGGTGATGACTCCGCCCTGGAGGCTGTACGTGCCAATTCGAATGACAAATTCATGCGTTTGGGACCTGCTCAAAGAACCTGGCATGCATGTCGCTGATCCACCCTGTATCGCGGCCATTGGGGAAAATGCGGTCGACACGTCATTCCAGGTCGTCCACGAGCGTGTCGGGCAGACAGCATGGATGCGCGGCGTACCCGGCGCGGATAACCTGAATCCGACGGAGCATCCGGCTGAAAGATACGAGGAGCACGAGTGCCCACCATGCCCAGACCACTGCCATGAAAGTATATCTGCGAGCGCGAGAAATATTCAAGGTGATCAAGTTTGCATGACCGGCTTTGTGTAAGTACATACACGGCAGGTTCAAGTTTGCGGAGCGAGTCGTCATGGGAAACACGTGACCCGGGCCATGCTACCGCAGTTGCCTCAGTTCTTTAGCGAGTGAGGCGGGGCTGGCTCACTGGCAACTTCGCTGCCGTGAGTGATCGAGTCGAAAAACTGAGAGCCTCAAGTCAGATCTCAGACCCCACACACGGCGGTGGTCTTTGTGAAACTTAAATCAGTCTAGTATTAATAAATCGCTGATCAGTCATCACAGTGCGACAGCGTAGATACAATAAGATAGACCACGAATATCCCTGTATTGTATAGAAGGGAAAAGAAAAACGAGCAAACCACTCGAGTCCGTCACGAAGCACTCTGGATCATAACCCTTTCAGATAGAATGAAGTTCATCAAGCGTCCAAAGATGCGTCCTCGACGACGTCGCCTTTTCGTCAAAAACCATTGTGATCATCAAAGGCGCCATGTCAAGAAGAGCGCGCCGACAAAGAGCCACATCAGGGTTGACGTTAGCGACATCATCAAGCTATCTCTCAACCCCATGCCCGCCGAAGATCCGGTCGTCGTCACTGTCCCATTCGACATAGCGCCACCAGGTGATGACCCGCTCGCGCTCGCAGCACCAGGCATCGCTGTGCTCGTCGTGTACGTGGACTTCCAGGCCCGACCAGAGTCGTTGTATTGGGTAAAGTTAATCCCAAGTGTGAGCACTGCGCAATGGGTATCATTCTGGGAGCACACTCACGCAGAGACCTGTCGGACCTTGACCAGCACACTGCGAACTGTAAATCGACGGCACACCAGCCCTATGCGCAGGGGAGAACCAAATCAATATGCATATTGTCATGGCGCATGCACAATGCCTCACCAGTCACCGCATAGATTGATATCCAAGACGAGGTTCTGGGGTGTAAAGAAAAATATTACATGTGGAGGATGAAAACGCAGCATGCGGGGTCCCCCATGAGGAGACGTTTAGTGTAGAGCCCGCCTGAGATATGGAGGACGGAATGTCTGATCGCTAAATAGTCGTTAACGCCGATCCGACATAGTGAAGCGAAGAAGAGAACCCACGCTCCAGAATCACATACTGGAGAACAAACATCGTTGCCAGTATTCATCTAGACGCATCACCCAGATTCAAAATGCGTCACGTACAAGATCCCTGGAACATCAAACTGCGTGGCAAAGACACCTCCACCCGCAGCGGCAAAGTTCGGTCCGTAACTATTTGGCGACGTCTCTCCCACAGTGCATCCCGAACCTTGGGTATAATTGCTCTCCCCCGATGTACCCAGTTCAGTCGTATTACCGTAGTGGAAACATCCGTTTACAGCGTGGATTGCCATCTGGTTGTCGGTACTTAGATTGATGTTTTCTGTGATGTCAATCTCGCCATCGTACGGCCAGTTAGGACCTAGCATCTGTGTTCACCAGTGTTCACCCAAAAAAGGCACGCGGGTCACACACCGAAGCTCCACCAGGCAGGCCAGACCTGATGGAAACATGTACGTGAGTACGCGATCATTATTCGGAAACGAAAGCAACGAGGTGGACTTACAGAGGTAGTTCAGATCTATTATCCACACGCTTCCCAGGTCGTAGGCCTCTTGGGTGGTTATGCGAACCTAGAGAGTCTTGTCAAGACTACGAGCCAAGGACAGGAGGAATGTATCGGATCACATACTGAATTCCTCAAGTTTCCCGACGACACATTATCAACCTTGAGGATAACATGATTGTCGCTATTCACATAGGCGAGTTTCTGGCTAGGCCGCCACTTCCTGGCTCACCCAAGTAACGTTGCCTGAAGATTTGATATGAGAACGGTCGAAGCGAGGCCCACGCCCCAAGTCGAGCGACGGACCCAGGTCAAGTTGTCCAACTAGCCAAAGAAGTTCCAGCCGTTGAAGAAGTTGGTACCCGAGTAGTCGTGGGCAAAGGTTGTAGGCAACCTCAGAGTCCCCCAGATGGACCACCGGTGCATGGTTGAAGCAAGGGAGGAGGACGAAAATGCAGAAATGCCGGAAAAGGGACGACGGCTTGCCCCCAACGGGATTCATTTGTACTAAGGTGGCGGGATCCATCACCCTGCGATCGCAACATGTACGTACACGCGAACGGTTGCAGGCAAAAAATAGTCTTGAAAGCGAAAAAGTCCGTCTGTCCTCCATTCAACAAGGCAATGAAAACACCCATTTTGCACGTGGCTATCAGTTGTGGATCCTGTATAGTACGTCATTGTGTGTTCGCTTTGCCGTCCTGTGAGCATCCGAGCCGAGAACTACCCTTTCTACAGCAGCCTCGTTACGTGTCGTTCAATGCCACCGGATTGGGCTGTGTGTGGACCACAAGGCTCAAGCAGTGCTGGTTCCATTCTTACATTCGATGATTTAGGTCTTTCTCGATGATAGCGAGGTGATCCGTCTTACTGGCGTACACCTGACCAAGTTATTGGCTCACAGTGCGATATTGGCATTGTACGAACACAATCGCTACCGCAAAAAAAAAAAAATAGATGCATTGCGATAGTACGAGAATGGCCAACTTCGATGGCCCATGAGGCTACGGCGCACACGTCGCAAGAACTCCATTTCTGCAGTGCCATCGATGTGCACAGCCGGTCCAAGCGTACTAACGACGAACTCTGTCCGTTTGCTGTGGGTGCTGTGGGAAATGAGCTTAGACTTAAAAGCGGCCAGGTGAGCCCCTCGCCACATCCTGCAACAGTTTCAGCTTCCCAACTTCTTTCAGTGACGATGACCAGCCCATCAGACATCGGAAAAACACGACCTCGGTCCGAGTCGGGCGCTTCCAGCACGTCGGACCCAGCAAAAAACTGACCACAGCTTGAAACGAACACGTCTCACACCCAGGACGGTCCTGGGGATTGCGGGCCTAGTCCCCTGATTGTGCGTCTGAGACCCCCTTGCCAATTTGCCGACTGACAAATCTTGCAGGACGGTGTACATCCGCTTGCCATTTCCAACACCGAACACAGCCTGAGGCAGGACTCGGAGAAGCGAGATATAGAACAGATCGCACCGACGGATGAGCTATATCAGGTACCCTCTTGCTCCTACCCTGCGAGCCAGAACGAAGCAATGGTCATTACATGTAAAACTTGGCTTGTTTGTCGCTATTCGACGATTGCTAACGATAGGGTAGCCATCCGAGCGACCGATGTTGCCCTTGGCCTGAGACGACTGCCTGCCGGCTTTTTCGTCGTGCTGCATCACTGGGGCCTCGAGTGGAGAACAGAAAACAAACCTTTGTCAGTGAATGATGATGTCGTGCAATGGAATGGACCGATCCCAATGTGAGCTCTGGTTTACAGAAAGGGTTACTAATTCTGACATTATATGTAGATCATCGGACATGTCAGCCACGATTTGCCTTGAAGTCTATGCTTCCTTCGAATACCAGCCTATGCTGGGTAGCGGGGAGCTGCTGCGAAGAATGACGGTTATGGTAAAACAGCTCTTGGAGCGCAGTGAAACGGACTCTCGTGAGTAGGGGAATTATCACGCACAGGGGATCATTCACTCACTCCATAATAGCCTTTACGTTCTTTCCAAAGGATCGCGACGTCGTGTCCCCATGCTCATCCATGTTCGTGACTGTCAAACGACAGAAGCAGAAGAGTGACAGCCCATCAACGTCGAAGGCCGTTGGCCCTCACTGGGTGAGTCGGCAACTTGTATCCATATTATATAGTTTGAATCTTATGCTCTGGTAGTCAATCCCGGAATCGCGCAGCGAACTAGAAAATGCAACCGATCAGGGCCACGTCGCCCTCTTGCGGTACCGGATGCGCGGAGAAAAGCAAGATCTGGAACACTCTATCAGAGAGTTTGAGCATGCGCTGAACATTTGTCCCATCGACTATCCTTGTCGTGCAGCCACTCAGTCCAACCTGGCGATGGCCGAATTGATCCACTTTCAAGTGGAGGGCGGAGACGATCGCCTGGAAGCGGCCCTTCGGATGTATGATAATGCATTGGCCGTCCGTCCTGTGGGCCATCCTGATTGCACTTCCACGCTTATCCACCTAGCAACAGCACATCTTGTGCGATTCCAGAAGTGGAAGAACTGTGGCGAAGAACAACGTGCTCATAGCATGTTGGAGGAAGTGCTGAGCAACGAGTCTACAGAGAGACATGCAAGACAAGCTGCGAGGGCGTTACAAAAACTGGATGTGGGATCAAACATGGGCCTCATAAAACCAAATCGGGAAGGGTCGGCGAAGCGAGATGCAACTTCAACCACGGACGGGGATCCATGGACTTTACATGTCGGGCTCTTGAAGTGTTTCAAACGGTTCGGCGATCTAGTCGACCTACAAGAAGCAATTGCTATTTTACAACAATTGGTCAGGTCTACGTCAATTTGGGATAATGGGTACCTCGTGGTGCTGAACAATCTTGGCCTGGCGATGAAGTATCGATTTGATCGCCTTGGGGAACTGGCTGACCTCGAGGACGCGATTTCAACCCAGAGGAATGCCGTTGACCTCACTCCTCACGGTCACCCCGACAAGCCCGGCCATCTTAGCAACCTCGGCAGCTCCTTGAAAACTCGTTTCTCGCGCCTCGGCGAGCTCAGTGACCTCGAGGACGCGATTTCAAGCCATCGGAATGCCGTTGACCTCACTCCTCACGATCACCCCGACAAGCCTAGCGGTCTTAACAACCTCGGCAACTCCTTGAGAACTCGTTTCTCGCGCCTTGGCGAGCTCAGTGACCTCGAGGACGCGATTTCAAGCCAGAGGAATGCTGTTGACCTCACTCCTCACGGTCACCCCGACAAGCACAGCCGTCTTAACAATCTCGGCAACTCCTTTTTCACTCGTTTCTGGCGCCTCGGCGAGCACAGTGATCTCGAGGATGCGATTTCAAGCCATCGGAATGCCGTTGACCTCACTCCTCACGGTCACCCCGACAAGCCCGGCCGTCTTAACAACCTCGGCAGCTCCTTTGCAACTCGTTTCTCGCGCCTCGGCGAGCTCAGTGATCTCGAGGACGCGATTTCAACCCAGAGGAATGCTGTTGACCTCACTCCTCATGGTCACCCCAACAAGCCCGGCCATCTTAACAACCTCGGCAACTCCTTTTTAACTCGTTTCTCGCGCCTCGGCGAGCTCAGTGACCTCAAGGACGCGATTTCAACCCAGAGGAATGCTGTTGACCTCACTCCTCACGATCACCCCAACAAGCCTGGCCTTCTTAACAACCTCGGCAACTCCTTTTTCACTCGTTTCTCGCGCCTCGGCGAGCTCAGTGACCTCGAGGACGTGATTTCAAGCCATCGGAATGCCATTGACCTCACTCCTCACGGTCACCCCGACAAGCCCACCGGTCTTAACAACCTTGGCAATTCCTTGAGAGCTCGTTCCGATCGCCTCGGCGAGCCCAGTGACCTCGAGGACGCGATTTCAAGCCATCGGAATGCCGTTGACCTCACTCCTCACGGTCACCCCAACAAGCCTGCCCTTCTTAACAACCTCGGCAACTCCTTGAAAACTCGTTTCGAATGCCTCGGCAAGCTCAGTGACCTTGAGGATGCCATTTCAATCCAGAGGGATGCTATCGACCTCACTCCTCATAGTCATCCTGACATGCCCCTCTTTCTCACCAACCTCGGCACGTCCTTCACTTCTTGCTACGAACGACTCGGGGAGATCAGCAAACTCGAGCACGCAATTTCTATATTTTCTCATGCTGCTTCATCTCCCGTTGGCCCTGTCAATCATTGTTTTCGTGCTGCACAGAAATGGATATCATGCGCACGTCGTATTTCCCATCCTTCTCTCTTGCATGCATATTCCGTCGCCCTCATTCTCATTCCTCAATTTGCATGGATTGGCCTTTCTCTTACTCGTCGTTACCAACACCTATCCGAGGCTTCCGATATTGTCCGGGAAGCAGTGGCTACTGCCCTGGATGCTGGATTCCCAGAAGCTGCGATTGAGTGGCTTGAGCAAGGGCGCTCTGTTGTTTGGGGTGAACTTTTCCAACTTCGCAGCTCCTACGA
>JBBPSU010000329.1:0-14500 GCA_038093755.1 Tylopilus microsporus | reverse complement strand
ATTGTATAACTGGAAAATTGAAACCCCTTAGTGCTTGAACCATTGAACTATTGTGTCAATGAATTAACTGACTCCAGTCACTCCAGTCAATCCAATCACATCAGAACTTTTGCAGTTTTGCTGATGCATGGGTCAACGCAACAATGCTTGGGACTTAGGGCCGACTCGGACATCATGCAGCCCATCTGAAGCTTTTATAAATGCTGAGCACGCGAGATATGAAAGACAAGTCTCACACCATGAACCTTCAGTCCTGTCCACATCTCCCTCCTGAACTTCAGAGGCACATATTTCTCAGCTTTAGGGCTGAGCCCGATTGCTACCGCTATGCGCTGGTCGCAAAACGCGTTCATGTCTGCCAGTGGTGAGCGTCGTTAACCGTAGTCAATGGTGATAACCAACCTCGTGCAATAGGCTCACTGATTCCTACATTTCTTACAAGGTCTCCTTGCCGAATCAGTCAATGGCAGAGGAGTATCTCGCATTTCTCCAAAACCGTCTGAATCTTAGTGACTATAAAGTATCCGTCCTTTCCATGGGACCTTCAGTCAATGTTGGCACTGCGGCGCATATCTTGTCTAAGTGTCAGAAACTCACCACTCTGGTGATGCGCTTCACATACCGTCACATCCCATGTGCGGTCAGAAATCCGTTGTATATTCTGCTCTCGGAGTTGAAGGATCTGCGGCATATCCATGTTGGGTTAATGACACTCTACACTAGGCGTAGGATTTTCTTACCAGACATACAGTTCCTCCATCGTCCCACCCACCTCCATCTATCATCTTCAGGGGTAACGACAATTAGCATCCCATTGGGCTTTGCAGGTCTCGCAAACCTTACACACCTATCGATGAGCTGGGCCGCGGGGCGATCCTGTACTCCTGATCTTCTGCATTTCCTAATCAAACCATCCAGCACCGTGCTAATCCAGTGGCATCAAGAACGTCACTCACTCGCTGATATCGAGGCAAACTTCCGACAGCGGGAGCTGGTGGATCGGCGAATCATAATATGGAGCATGCACCTTATGGGACACCACGAAAATGGTGAGACCATGTGGTCACTTGCAGAACGCGTGGTTAAGTGGAGAGCCGACAACAATAGCAAGTACAATCACCTTGATTTAATCGTGACTGACCAAGCTTTTATAGCCAATGCTTTTGCTATACCTGCAATGAATGAGTTAGAACAGAGGAGAGAGTTGATTCAATAATCAGACATAAGGAAGGATATGGAAGTCTATTGATAAGAAATTTACAAATTCTGGCAAAGCCAGGTTTCAGCAGATTGCTGATTAGCGCTGACTATTTTTCTCGTCTGCTTGTAAAATTTCAATGAATTTCGCCACTGTGCAGCTGTCATGCACATGCTCCGTCCATCAGTGCAGGTCTGAATAGCCTCCAGGCGTTTTTGGTACCATGCCTCATTATCCGCTGACCAATACCCAACATCTAAACCGGATGTTTGCCACGTAGATTGCTTCGGCCACCACGAGACATCGGACGTCTGTTGACCTGCTTTGGGGTGACATTGACCTAGTACGAATCAATATAACCCTGCGATAAACAAAGGTGACAAGGGACTCACCAGTCGAGAACTTGTATACACCACAAATGACCTGCCAGTGCTCCTCATCTTCGGTCAAGTCATCGTCCCAATAGATATTTGACCAATTTGGATAGCAGTACCGTACTGGCATACTTCAGAAGATGGTCCATTGCGGATAAGGAGTTTGACATCACCGCCCAATGCTTCTCGAGCAAGCCTTCCAACGATACCACCTTTCATGAGCGCCGCCCTACCATATTGGCGCTGTAACAAAGTATCTCTGCGGTCGAGATACACAGGATAGTCGGAGGCATGGAGTTGATAGTCGTACGGGAGGAATCCGAGAGCAGTTGTACAGAGGGTTGCAGGACGTGTTATACCCTGATAAACGACACAGGTGTTGAAAGGAATTGTTACGATTTCATCCTTTCTTCCTCCTTTCATTGGCTAACGTATCATATGATTTTCTTCCCTTTTTCCATTTGCTCATCGTATGACTCCACTTTATTATTTGTACAGCCTCGACTGTGCACGGCTGTGTACGTAGCATAGCTCGTCCATACGTAGTAGTTCATAGCTCGGTCTGTGCGCATCTCTCTCCAGTATTTAAACCCATGTAAAGTACCTACAACGACAGTCTTATCCACTTGTTCAATCCTCGCCTTAGGCTTGAGTGCGAATTAAGGGTACCGCTCCCTATCCTCATCTACTCGCTTCGGACTTGACGATTAGTCTTGAAGCTTCGAACATTGGTTATCTGTTGTCTTGCCCTCGAGCGTCACGACTCTAAAAAGTCTAGGTCGTAACAGGAATACCGGCAGAAACTAGCTCTGACGCGATGTCAGACATATGAGGTCCCCACTGGTTGCGAATAACCGTCAACACAGCTGCAGGGTCTTGTAGGAAGATAGTGAAGCGTTGTGAGGCAATTGAACTGCGTGGACGAAGGATATAATAATCGCTGGTGGTTGTCGATCCGTCAAGGGAGTAGGACCGGCCGGAATATTGTTCAACCGTAATCGGTCCATTGGCATACTGTCTAACGAGAGATTGGTCTTGAAGGTCACAGAAACCGGAGGGGATGGGTTTACTTTCATTCAACCGGTGAAGGAATATGTGGACGGCGTTCGGGGATGAGGTTGAATGTGGTAAAAGAGCACCCTCGCATATGTATTTAGTAAGCTCCTTCAGAGAACTGGTGGTGGGAGGCTCGCTGACAGGCTTATTCAGACAGAGATAACCGTAGCGCTGGAAGAGGATTTCGTCTAAGGGCCTGGTACGAGGTGTTTGAGGAGCAGGAATTTCGTCACCAACAAAAGTCCCGGGTTGAAATGATGATGTTTTGACTTGGGGATCAGGGACTGACGGACTGACGAAGTGGTATTGATGATGGTCAATCGGCATAGAGCCGTCGTCGTCATCGAAGTAGTCGAATGGGTCAGGTTCTGGTATGCCTTCCGGGTCAAACTCTGTACACACGTCCCATTCATTATCGAATGCGTTGTAGCGTTTTTGTGTCTCAGAGTAGCCCTCATCCATGAGACGGGCACCATCGAGCCGATTGTAGGGCACACAGATACGAAAAGAGTTCCCGGCCACCTCTTCTGCCTCCCATATGAAGATTCTAGTCCGTCCACGAGCGCCGGGTATTGGTTTCGCCACTGCACGAGCTTCTCTCTGTTTCTTTTCTCCTGGAGTTTCGGTACGTAGAAGCTCCACATGTCGCCTTTCCTGCCTCTCGAAAAAACTTTGCCACGTTTCTCCAGGTCGCTGACCACTCCCATGGTGTGGTTTGGGGAATTGCGGTTGAGAAGGACTGGCCAGGGTGATAAGGAGTATTTGAACAGGTGAAAAATTAAATCGATCGTTGGCCATAGGTAGCCGCAACGTTAACGAGCTCGAGTGGGCGCAAAGGAAGCCCTACAGCGTTTGAAGCTGTCGGCAAGCCTATTGAGACAGCAAGGGACTGAAGGTGATCGATGAGGGAACTCCCTAGTGTAAACACTGGGGAGGTTGGCAAGATGGATGTGGAGGGAAGTCAGATGAAAGGTAACTGCGACACGAGTATAAGCTGGAGTGTCACAAAGTGGCGTCGCAAACCTACCGAGGAGTCTCTGGGGAGGTTGGCGAGATGGATGGAGGGAAGTCAGACGAAAGGTAACTGCGACACGAGTATAAGCTGGAGTGTCACAAAGTGGCGTCGCAAACTTACCGAGGAGTTTCAGTGACACAAGGAATGCTTGAGGGATTGATGGAACTCCCTACTAGTAGTGTAAAAACCGGGGAGGTTGGTGAGATTCAGATGTCGCGAAAGAAGCCAGGCAGAAGGTAGCTGTGACGCGGGTGTAAGCCGGGTCCTGTCACGAAATGGTGTCGCAGACTTACCACAAAGTCTCAGCGACACGAGGAGGACTGGCAGGCAAGGAATTCCCTGGTGTAAACACTGAGGAGGTTGGTGAGGTGGATGAAGAGAAAAACCAGACACGGGCGACGGGTGGCTCGGGATTTGCCGGGTGAAACAATGAAGGAGATAGTGTCGGAGTGTAAAGGGAACAAGCCAGCATGATGCTACCCACAGTAAACCGCAGGCAGCAAGAAGGGACCCTCCCCGGTGTTCAACACCGAGGAGGTAAGGCGACAACTTGGCGACCCAAGCGGTCGAACGATGAAGATGGGTGCTGACATAATCTCTGACTCAGCAGTTGGTAACCGCGTGAAAAAGACTACTGTTCCACAAGTCACCGTCATCTCCCTGGTGTTGAACACTGGGGAGTATCTTCACTGTGGCACCGTGGCTCCACAATCAGCGACACCGCCTCCCTGGTGTTGAACACTGGGGAGTTCCTTCTCGCTCAGGCCGGAATGCCTCGGCCGATTGGGCAGACAACAGGTACTTTCTTCTCTTATGTTCCCACTCACCAGGTTCCTGAGCCGTCCACATAGGTATTGATCTCGCCATTACCTCGCTGCCAATGGGATACGCACGGCCACCACTGGCACACAATGTTACATGTCTCACTATCTCTCAGGCAACATGGATTTATTCGTAAACTCGTCAGTAGGAATCGTTCACAGAATAGAATACGTGTCTGACAACAACAAACTGAAATAGCGCATCGGAATCAAGGTTCATGTCAGACGGAAGCCCAGCATCGCCGAACTTTGAGGGCACGTTGCCAAACTACAATATAGTGTCGATGTCCAAGTCACCGGTACTTGCAGTCATCTGGCGACCACTTAGTGCCCACCCATGAGCTTTGATGGCTTGCTGGTCCGACCTCATCCAGTGAAGTGCGTTCATGAGAGGTACGCATCCTTGTTAGAATGTCCTTATACTTGATGTAATCTGCGTGCCAGACGTCTGCGCCTGTACCAAGACGGAAGAACATCCCCGTCTGATACTCCTTGAGGGACTGGGCAAGCGATGTAGCGCACACGGCATACAGAGCATCCAGCTCCGTGACATTGTCGTCGGGAATCCACCTCCAAAGTTCGAGTTCCTTTTCGAAGATGTTGACAAGGAATAGCTTGAATGAGACGGACGAGAACAAGTAAGTGTTCGGTCCTTCTCGAAGAAAATTGTCGTTGACTAAGAGCTCTTGGATGCGATCAGCACGAAAAGATATGGGGTCTTGTTGGGAGTGGACGTTGGGTAATAAATTGTACGCCTCATGGATTAAACATGAAGCCTTGGCCTTTAATTTCTCCCGCAGACAGAGTGGCGTTTGAGCCACTGCCTTTTCGATCCTCCCGGTGATATTCGGCGTGAACTGAGCGATGGATGCGGCTAACCCCATGACGGACTGTATAGCGATGACAAGAGCGCCATCCACTAGGCGCTTTTGCTCAGGCCTTTCGTCATCCGCGGTTAGCAATGCCGAGGTGACTGTATCGACTGGGGTTGGTGCCAGGGATGGCACACCAACGCTGGTTACAAGAGATCGGAGTATTTCATTTCACGCACACTTGATAATGAGGTGCGATTGATTATCTAAGGACCCAGGTGCAGCAGCTACCGGAGCAGGCATGGGTGGGGCAGGGGCAGGATGATGTGAGATCGTCGGGCCGGGGACAGGTGGTGTAGGCATGAATGCGGCCGGAGCAGGCACGGGTGGGGCAGGATGATGTTGGATCGTCGGGCCAGGGACAGGTGGTGTAGGCGTGGATGCGGCCTCACCATTATGCATGAACTGGTCGATGTGCCACTCGGCAGATCCAGCTGGGCAGGGGCCAGATATGAGAGAGGAAAGTATTGGGGTGGGAATAGAGGGAAGTCTTGTCGACCGTAAAAGGTCTCCACGGCTCAATTCCTGAAGATGGTGGCTATTTGAACGAGGTCCGTAGCCCGCTTGCATTTGACTCTGAGCATTGACATCTTGTGTCGGATATAGTGCCAGACCACTTGTCCTGGCATACAGACTGGTGAGGGCCTGCCAGCTGCTATAAACGGACCCCGGTTGGCCCACGAAGAATTGACCGTATGTGTCGTTGTCGAAAACGTGATAACGGCACTCAGAGTTGGTGTCCGGCTCTTGATTCTGTGAAGAAGGTGAGTATGCTACATCTGTACAGATCTCCACATGACATACACTGCGCACGGCAGGCATCGTTAACACCGAGTAGTGACTTGAAGGCGGGAATTTGCAGAAAGGCGTAGAGCACGCTGACAGAGATCGGAGAATACTGAGACAGATTGGGGACCGCTGAGAGAGAGAGAGAGAGGAACACAAAGATTGAAAAACACAACGCTGAGAGAATGCTGACGCAGAGAGTGTTTGGGTGAAAATGCGTGGTATTGGAGCCAGATTATATTTCATCCCCCCACACAGCATTTGTACATAGAGACATGCCCCAAACCCAAAACCTAGACGTACAAAGTCACGGGTGGATGGCCGTTTTGGCTGGAGATCGAGTTCCCCGAACAGCGCAAGTGGGATAAATTGATCATCAGATGATATGCAGCATTTTCCTACATGATACATGCGGCTTCAAGCACAAAATGAATACATCCAAACACGGAGACGAGGTTCAGAAGCATGGTACTGCAGGCTGGGATGCGGGCTGAGATAGTTCATACAACGGCAGGTCCTTCTCCTCTACATCAGGTTCATCACAGTCATCATCGAGATCCCACCCATCATTTCCAATAACGGGTACAGGGCACCCAGGCCGTGATAACGTACATTCGCGAACTTGGTTAAGTTGAGCATTTGAAACACTGAGTGCGATAAGATCATCAGCATAAGCCGCGCGGTAGAACTCTCCATCTGCATCTAAAGAGCATGACTCAATCAACTGAGTCACACCATCCAAATGAGTGCTGCAGATGCTAAGCATGGCTTCTTGTTCGGCCTTGACAGCGTTCAGATAGTCTTTCACCCATTCAATGGATTCCAGCTCTGATAGGGTGAGTTGAAGGCGATGCACAATGCTCTCTCGAACTGCCGTTTTCGCACGGTGAGCCATCCTGATGACGTTGTCAGGCATGGCATCCAGCACAGCTTGGAAGAGTCCAGTTCCCTGTCGTGCGGAAGTCAGTAGCTGACACTACATGAGTATCGAATCCCTTGCACCTTGCCCACATCCTCAAGAGTCATGCCGATACGAGATGGATGTCCCAGGGCCCGTGCAGTGAAGCGGAGCTCCAGGGGAGTAGCAGTTCTCCTGGGATCATAAGGATGGATGCGTTTCGCCATTGCTTGCTGTGCGCTGAGCGTGCGAGAACGGACATGGCAATCCCAAGCATGAGATCGTGAGGGTTGGGAGCTGTGGGAAGATGATGATGGGGTCAAGGGAGGCGGAACTTTGGGTTTGGGGTAGAATTCATCGCTAGTCACGTCACACCACGGAACTCGGCGTTCAAGGGTTGAGGTGGATTACTAGGGCTCCGTTCGCCAGCGGGACTTGGCAAAGAGGAGGAATCCACCGAAGTGCTGGCCGATGGAGAAAGAGGCGGTACCGGGGGGGGGGAGTGTTCCACTGGCAGGACAGCAGCGAGTGGAGTGGAGGAAATTGGGGCAGGTGAGATGCAATGGGATTGCATGCTAGTCGATCGCAGTGAGACGCTCATACCTGCAGGTAGGTTGGGTATATACGTAGTGATCGGAGTTCAGAGTTTCAAGACCTTCAGTCGCAGTCGTCCTTCACCGATCAATCGATCATGGCCGCATCTCCCTGGTGTTTAACACTGGGGAGTATCCTCTCTGTGGCACATCGTTCAACACGGGCCATGTGGCTCTCCATATCAATTCCCTCGTGTTGAACACCAGGGAATTTCTCGTGGTCCGTTGTGCGGATGCCCTCCTCTGAGACGATGGCAGTCCGTTAGGCAATATTTCCCTTCCTGCCTTCCTTGGACTTTTGTGTCTATCGAGTCGCCCCGTCGCCTTTGCTTTCCTTGGACAACACATGGTGGTCACGTTTCGGCCTCGCCTGAACCATCCCCCCCGGATGCCATAAATAGACTTGTGTGTTTTGGTTTGTCGACCCACGCCAAGACTGATCATGTTACAGTGCGGAGGTGATTGCCCTCGTACATTCCCCTCGCAGAGGGGACTCGCCCAACATCGAACGACCTGTGCAACATATCGGCTGAACCATTCGCAGCGTCTCGCAAGGCTGAGCGCCACTTTACAGTTACCCGAAAAGCGGTCCCGTTCACCGACCGAGGTGAGTAACCATAATACTTCTCAATATTGGTATAAACCCCATTCACTACAGTTCGATGACCCCCATGTCCAAGGCCTGCGATCCAAATTCCCAAATGAGGTGAGTCTGCAGGGTCAGTTCACGTTTGACAGGCTCATTGGCATGCACTACAGCGTGACAACCCACACGTCCAACATCCTGTGAATCAGGATGGACTGCCTTCCGTGCAGCCCGCTGTCACCATCAATACCCCCTGTGCCCATGTCCCATCCTCGTGCGATCGTATGATCAACAACCCTCAAACGCTTCCCGCACCCCCACACGAGCAGGGAGTCCGTAGAATGCCTGCACGATATCGAGATCAACTCCCGGAACCTCTCACGACAACCCATTCCCCTCCAGCACCTACTTCTACCATCCGCCACGTGTTCCTCCACGTGTTTGATTCATTCCGTACTCAATTCAACCGCTTCGGTATCGCCCGCAAATACCGGCACAGGCCCACTCATGACCCAGAATCCTTTGTCTCCGCGGATGACCTGGCAAACTCAAAATCTGGTCAGTCGCTGGGTGACCCACCTGCCACACAAGCGAGTCAACCACCCTGGCCATGGACTAACATGACCACATGGCAATTGATGACTTGGTTTTTTACTGGTAGCCGTCAGAAGTCCGCTTCCGAGGTTAACAGACTTGTACGCGATGTTCTTCAAGCACCCGATTTCAACATTAAAGAACTCGCCGCTGGATTTGATGTTCGTACTGAGACTCGCCAGTTAGACAATGCCCAGCCTCCAGAACGTGCCGATGACCCCTTCAATCAAGATGATTGGAAACAGAGCTCTGTGGATATTAACGTACCTACCCGGGAGATGAACCGTGAAGGAAATGGGAAGACATTCACCATCGAGGCTTTGTTTTACCGACCGTTGCTCAATGTCATACGTGCTGTGTTTGTTGAAGCATCTTCAAAGTCGTTTCATCTCACCCCCTTTAAGAAGGTCAGTTGAAAATATTTGTCACAAAAAATTCGACACACTTAGATGACACGCTTTCGAAGGTCTGGCAGTCGCCGCACACTGGTGAAGAGCAACGAGTGTATGATGAACTCTACACATCGGATGCATGGAACGAGGCCCAAGATGAGATCATGAAGCAAAGAAGAACCGATGGTTGCGAGCTAGAAAGGGTCATAGCAGGAATCATGCTGTGGTCCGATTCCACCCGTTTAGCGGCGTTTGGACATGCTTCCGCATGGCCGATTTACCTATTATTCGGGAACCTGTCTAAATACGCACGTGCGCGACCCGAAGGAGGAGCATGTCACCCGATTGCGTTTATTCCCCACTGGCACGTGAGTCTCCACTGAGTTAACCTGTTTTTGATAGCTCACCGCCATTTCAGCTTCCTGGTACTATTTATAAATTCATTTCGGATCTATCAAACACGAAAAACAACGCAGATTTAGTAACACACTGTAAACAAGAACTCATGCACGCCGTTTGGAAGATTTTGCTCGATGACGATTTTGTCGAAGCTTACAAAAATGGGATAGTCATCAAGTGCTTCGACGGTGTCACAAGGCGGGTCTATCCTCGGATATTCACGTACTCTGCGGATTACCCCGAGAAGTAAGCCACACTATTTCAGACCTATTTACAGGCTGACAGATATTTTAGGGTCCTCCTTGCTACGATCCGAGACAAGGGAATTTGCCCATGCCCTCGGTGTTTGATTCTCAAGTCAAATTTTCATCGGGTTGGGTTCACGAGCGACATATCAGCAAGACTATCCCGCGCTCGTTCTCATTTTCAGCATTTGGTCCTCAATGCTCGACGGGCTATCTACAATCTTGGCAAGCCCTTGAAGGGCGTGGCGGTAGAACGCTTGCTGAAACCCTATTCATTGGTACCCACCGCGGTGAGTGCCTTTTTTGCTTATCTCCCATCGGGATGCTCACCAAATGTTTAGAACACCTTTACAGAGCGTCTATCAAAAATGGGATTTAACATTTACCCATCCCTTGTAGTCGACATATTGCACGAGTTTGACCTCGGGGTCCTGAAGTCATGCCTGCAACATATATTCAGGATACTCTTCAGGATTGA
This sequence comes from Tylopilus microsporus, assembly GCA_038093755.1. Classification (NCBI taxonomy): domain Eukaryota; kingdom Fungi; phylum Basidiomycota; class Agaricomycetes; order Boletales; family Boletaceae; genus Tylopilus; species Tylopilus microsporus. The sequence goes on along the minus strand of JBBPSU010000329.1, from coordinate 4,193 downwards.
CTCTTATCGTATCAATATCGTGAATCAAAGGTGTGTGAGGTTACTGTATGATCTCATCCGACTAATGTCTTGTGTGATAGATTTAGCGCCATTCCTCCATTTGGACTGGACACCATTCGACACTTCCCAGATGATGTCACTGACACTAGTCAGCGCCCAGCATGGTACTTCGAAGATGTCCTACAGGTGAGGATCACTTTATATAGTACCTTGTATCTGATATAGCTAACATTATGGGCAGTGTTCAATGCCTGTTTTCGAGGGCCTATTACCTTCCGACCATGACATCATTGTCCAAACCCTCCTGTTCCGCTTGGCCGAATGGCAAGCGCTAGTAGTACTTATGATGTCCAACGAGACTATGATACGATACGCACAAACCGCGGTGACGTCGTGATGACTTACTCAATGGATGAGGAGCATCCATTCTGGTATGCGAGGGTTCTCCGCGCGTTTCACATCAAGGTCCACTTCTGCCCAGAAGGGGTGAGCCGGTTGAAGCAAGACATGGAGGTTCTCTGGGTTCGTTGGCTTGGCGTCGACAAGGATCACAAATGGGGCTTCAAAGAGTCCCGTCTACCAAAGATAGGGTATGTACCAGATCAGCCTGAACATCTTCCCTTTGGGTTTCTAGATCCATCACTTGTTATCCGTGGTTGTCACCTGATCCCGGCTTTTGCTGAGGGTCGTACGGATGAGCTTCTGCAGAGTGGGGAGACAGTGGCAAGGCTACCTAGAGAAACTGATGATTGGGCGGCCTTCTATGTCAACATGTAAGCACATCCTTTGAATGTAATGCAAACGGATGCTTACCGGAGTAGCTTTGCGGATAGAGACATGTTCGCCCGATTTGCAGGAATAGGAATAGGTCACCTTATTCCGAGTACCAAGAGCGGACATACCACGCTGTCCATTGAACACGATGGCGAAGAATCAGAGGACGAGGATGTCGTGATGCAAGGGCCTGATGAGGGAGGGGCTGATGACCCGGATGGAGGCTCCATCAACTTGTTGCAGACTGGGAATGATGAAGACGACAAGCCGGAGGACGATGAGCCTGAGGATGATGAGTATGCAGATGAGGACGGGGATGATACGGACACATGGAGCGAGGCGAGTGATGACTTGGAACAGGGGAATGTTGGATGACATGAATAGGTGATGCATGCTTATGAATCAGTCTTAGTCTTATCATACATTTCGGTTTACCATTCGGTTTGATTAGAGGCGTGATTGAAGTGGACGCGGAGGGTGCATCGGATTGGGCACTGCTGCTGTCGCCTCTTCTGCGGCATCAATAGCTCCACGTTACATCAAAATCTTGATTGCATCTATTCAGAGACCATTGTATGATAGTATAGGTATTCCTAATGTTGCTCGATAATGATATGTTCTGAAAGTAGTGACATTATGGTAGTGAGTGTGTGCATTAGTGACTTCTGCAACAGTTCAGTGTATGTTGTAATAAAATCTGGATTGTGCATGTTGGGAGACCATTATATGCTATTGTACGTGTGCTATGTATTCTATGTATTCGAGCATCCAAGTCGTCGTGGATGAGCAATTGCAAGGCTTTACAATGCCCTTAGAACCACCTTAGCAAGCGGCAGAAATATTTAACTGATTAAGGTCTTTTGTCACGCGCTCACTGAAACTCTTGCCCTTATAATACCTTATCAACCCATCACAATAAACGGCAAAATACGAGAAAATCCCAATATTCATCAGGGACCTGTGGTGCCCCCGATGGAAAGTCGCTTTAAGTCTAATGCTCCAGTACGGCCTCATTGGAAGCACAGAATGGGGAGAGGACTTTGTACAATGAGCTCAGGGCCACGCCGTCTCCGGGCTTCCAGCGAATTCGTGATGCTATATCTAGGTTGCAACAAGCGCCGGCGAGCGTGAAACTTGATGAGGAACTGAAAGCTAGAAGGCATACCGCAAAGCGCCGCTATACAGCTGTTCTCGCGAGCGAGCTGGTCAACCTCATCATAAGTTCGAGGGAGCCTGAGACTCCCAAGGCAAATGATCTGGTCAAGGCAGCTACTGAGGTAAAGAAAGAATGGTACATTACAGAACCCGATCGAGTACTCAATTCACAGGCGAAACAATGAGAAATGTGGGTTTTCAGAGAATCATTCAACCAGATGCAGAAATTCATCGGATCATCTAAACAATGCCAGTTTACATCTGGATGGTAGATTGGATCATACAAAGTAGGATAGTCTTCCAGAATGTGGGACCACCCGGAGGACATGAGGAGCGCTGTGGGGCGAGCGAGCTGCATTCTCCGAAAGAAGATACCTGTGACACATGCAACGGAGCTCACCCCCCACAGAAGAAGGCTCCAATGGCGCATGAGAGAGTCAGTGGATGCTGGAGCATACTGCGTATGGTCGGCAACGCGGTGATTCGTGTATGGTGGTTATCAATAGACGCGGGAATGTGCGTATGAATTGATACCAGAGGACACTGATCACAAAGCGCGTCGACGTGCGAGAGAGCCAGTGGGGTGACCTACTGGCGAACAGTGGCGTCCGGCTAATTGGAAACCTGGGACACACAGTGATGAGTGTCGATGCACGTCGTGTCGGCGCGAGAGAGCACGCCAGCGCACGGTTGAGCTGGCGAGAAGTGGCGTCCGATACGTTGAGGACAGCAGGACCCGAGGTGAGTGTTCACACGCACCGTGTCGTGTCCAGTTGGTTGAAGACCGGAGAACGCGAGGTGATGGGTGTCGACGCACGTCGCAACGTCGACACCAGAGAGGGCCAACGAGCTGGCGCGACGTGGCTTCCATAAGGTTGAAGACCGGAGGATGCGCCGTAACTCGCGCCGAGCGCGACCTGCAAAAACAAGGAGCGGGCGAGGCACTCGATGCGAGGGAGTGACACCGTCGGGACCGTGTTCGGAGCGAGTTGTGGGTATCTTGTCCGTTCCCACGATTAATGCCCTGAAGACGGTCCAGGAATTCGGCGAGTCGGGGACTTGGCACTTGCGCCGCTGCGATTTTTCGAAAGCACTCGGTGATGGCGCAGACGAGGTTCGATGTTTACGTCATCAGCGAGGGCTTATCTTCCCTCTACTACCGAAGGGTGGTCCATGTGAACAACTTCTGGGGTTGCGTGGGTACGCTCGACAGAGGCCGCTCACGGTCGATCTCTCTATCTCTCGTTCACCATGGACCTCAAGAGTGACAAGGGTTCAGAGCCCACTCTTCCACAGGTAGTCACTGGCACACAGAGACGCCGCGATCCCACGCGCTTTCGAAAGTTCTTGGCTTATGTCGGGCTCGCCCTGTCCTTGTTTCTTCTCTACGATTCAAAGTCTTATCACAAGTACCCGTTTCAAGTGGCGCGCAAGATTGGAGAGGGGTGGAAGCACTCCTGCTCCAGTGCTAACAAATACTTTGATAACTATGTCAACCGCGTCGAAGACGTCTTTCTGTCAGTTACTCTCCACGCATTTCCAAGTTTAATAGCTGACGAACATAATATAGTGCCGTTCCCTCCACCGAATCTGCCATAGCAAATTCGCGCTATTACGCCACTCACCCTCACTTGGCAGGTTCAGAGGAAGACCTCCAGGATGCAAAGGACGTCCTGTCTTTCTTCCAGAATGAATTTGGCATTTCTCCTTCTTCCGTTGAACCTATCTTCGACGCTGGCTCCCCAGAGTCACGCCACGCGACTTCAAGCACCACGTCGGAGCTCCAGTCCCCGAACGCTTGGATTGATGTTTACTACCCCGTAATGAACACCGGTAACGCAGACGGCATTTCCCTACAGATACTCGGGCAGCATGGGCAGTCTATTTGGACCGCCGATCTATTGGAAGACGGTGATCCTGGCGACGAAACAGCTGCCAAGTACAAGCATGCTATCCCGTCCTGGCACGGTCTCAGTGCTGGTGGTAAAGCTGCAGGCCCTATTGTGTATGCTAATTATGGTACGAAAGACGATTACGATCAACTTGAGGCGATTGGTGTGGATCTTACTGGAAAGATCGTCCTCGCTCGTTACGGCGCCAACTTCCGGGGTCTTAAAGTAAGCATCAGTCTGCATCACAGCTCTCATTCTGAAATTCAATCATTTTCTAGATCAAGGGTGCCGAGGACCACGGCGCAGTCGGGATCCTGATTTACTCGGACCCTCGTGACGATGGTGTTGTGGTTGCTGAGAATGGGTATTTGC